>CM033470.1:287300301-287365301 GCA_019447015.1 Hymenochirus boettgeri | reverse complement strand
TCTCCTCTAATACAGATGGCAGAATGTCATTGCTCCACCCAGCTCCAGCATCCCTAACACTTTACATGGTGATATTGCGCTCCTCTAATACTATGCACAATGTCATTGCTCCACCCAGCTCCAGCATCCCTACACTTTATATGGTGATATTGTCTCTCCTCTAATACATGGCAGAATGTCATTGCTCCACCCCCACTCCCTACACTACACTTACATGGTGATATTGCTCTCCTCTAATACAGATGGCAGAATGTCATGCTCCACCCAGCTCACACATCCCTACACTTTACATGTGATATTGCTCTCCTCTAATTCAGATGGTAGAATGTCATTGCTCCACCCAGCTCCAGCATCCCTACACTTTATATGGTGATATTGCTCTCCTCTAATACAGATGGCAGAATGTCATTGCTCCACCCAGCTCCAGCATCCCTACACTTTATATGGTGATATTGCTCCCTCTTATCAGATGCAGAATGTCATTGCTCCACCCAGCTCCAGCATCCTACACTTTATATGGTGATATTGCTCTCCTCTAATACAGATGGCAGAATGTCATTGCTCCACCCAGCTCCAGCATCCCTACACTTTACATGGGGATATTGCTTCTCACCAATTCAGCTTGCAGAGTCGCCTTGCTCCAGCATCCCTACACTTTATATGGGGATATTGCTCTCCTCTAATACAGATGGCAGAATGTCATTGCTCCACCCAGCTCCAGCATCCCTACACTTTACATGGTGATATTGCTCTCCTCTAATACAGATGGCAGAATGTCATTGCTCCACCCAGCTCCAGCATCCCTACACTTTACATGGTGATATTGCTCTCCTCTAATACAGATGGCACAATGTCATTGCTCCACCCAGCTCCAGCATCCCTACACTTTACATGGTGATATTGCTTTCCTCTAATACAGATGGCACAATGTCATTGCTCCACCCAGCTCCAGAATCCCTACACTTTACATGGGGATATTGCTCTCCTCTAATACAGATGGCACAATGTCATTGCTACACCCACCAGCTCCACATCCTACACTTTACAGGTATATTGCTCTCCTCTAATACAGATGGCACATGTCATTGCTCCACCCAGCTCCAGCATCCCTACACTTTACATGGTGTATTGCTTTCCTCTAATACAGATGGCACAATGTCATTGCCTCCACCCAGCTCCAGAATCCTCTACACTTTACATGGGGATATTGCTCTCCTCTAATACAGAGGGCAGAATGTCATTGCTCACCCAGCTCCAGCAATCCCTACACTTTACATGGTGACATTGCTCTCCTCTAATACAGATGGCAGAATGTCATTGCTCCACCCAGCTCCAGCATCCCTACACTTTACATGGTGATATTGCTCTCCTCTAATACAGATGGCAGAATGTCATTGCTCCACCCAGCTCCAGCATCCCTACATGTTACATGGTGATATTGCTCTCCTCTAATACAGATGGCACAATGTCATTGCTCCACCCAGCTCCAGCATCCCTACACTTTACTTGGTGATATTGCTCTCCTCTAATACAGATGGCACAAGTCATGCTCCACCCAGCTCCAATCCCTACACTTTACATGGGGATATGCTTCCCTCTAATACAGATGGCACAATTTCATTGCTACACCCGCTCCAGCATCCCTACACTTTACATGGTGATATTGCTCTCCTCTAATAACAGATGGCACAATTCATGCTCCACCCAGCTCCAGCATCCCTACACTTTAACATGGTGATATTGCTTCCTCTAATACAGATGGCACAATGTCATTGCTCCACCCAGCTCCAGAATCCTCTCACTTTACATGGGGATATTGCTCTCCTCTAATACATGGCAGAATGTCATTGCTCCACCCAGCTCCAGCATCCCTACCTTTACATGGTGACATTGCCTCCTCTAATACAGATGGCAGAAGGTCATTGCTCCACCCCCTCCAGCATCCCTACACTTACATAGTGATATTGCTCTCCTCTAATACAGATGGCAGAATGTCAGTCTCCACCCAGCTCCAGCATCCCTACATGTTACTGGTGATATTGCTCTCCTCTAATACAGAGGCACAATGTCATTGCTCCACCAGCTCCAGCATCCCTACACTTTACTTGGTGATATTGCTCTCCTCTAATACAGAATGGCAGAATGTCATTGCTTCCACCGCTCCGCATCCCTACACTTTAATGGTGATATTGCTCTCCTCTATACAGATGGCACAATGTCATTGCTCCAGCATCCCTACACTTTACATGGTGATATTTGCTCTCCTCTAATACAGATGCACAATGTCATTGCTCCACCCAGCTCCACATCCCTACACTTTACATGTTGATATTGCTCTCCTCTAATACAGATGGCAGAATGTCATTGCTCCACCAGCTCCAGCATCCCTACACTTTACATGGGGATATTGCTCTCCTCTAATACAGATGGCACAATGTCATTGCTACACCCAGCTCCAGCATCCCTACACTTTACATGTGATATTGCTCTCCTCTAATACAGATGGCACAATGTCATTGCTCCACCCAGCTCCAGCATCCCTACACTTTACATGGGGATATTGCTCTCCTCTAATACAGATGGCAGAATGTCATTGCTCCACCCAGCTCCAGCATCCCTACACTTTACATGGTGATATTGCTCTCCTCTAATCCAGATGGCACAATGTCATTGCTCCACCCAGCTCAGCATCCCTACACTTTACATGGGGATATTGCTCTCCCTAATACAGATGGCACAATGTCATTGCTCCACCCAGCTCCAGCATCCCTACACTTTACATGGTGATATTGCTCCTCCTCTAATACAGATGGCAGAATTCATGCTCCACCCGACTCCAGCACCCCTACACTTTACATGGGGATATTGCTCTCCCTAATACAGATTGGCACAATGTCATTGCTCCACCCAGCTCCAGCATCCCTACACTTTACATGGGATATTGCTCTCCTCTAATACAGATGGCAGAATGTCATTGCTCCACCCAGCCCAGCATCCCTACACTTTACATGGTGATATTGCTCTCCTCTAATACAGATGGCACAATGTCATTGCTCCACCCAGCTCCAGAATCCCTACACATTTACATGGTGAATATGCTCTCCTCTAATACAGATGGCAGAATGTCATTGCTCCACCCAGCTCCACATCCCTACACCTTTATGGGGATATTGCTCTCCTCTAATACAGATGGCACAATGTCCATTGCTCCACCCAGCTTCCAGCATCTCCCTACAACTTTACATGGGATATTACTTACAACAGTATTACCGTGTGCACGATATAAAGATTTGCAAACAGTCCCATTGAACATTAGAGGGAACATTGCCTTTCATACCAATCTGCTGTACATCGCTGTAACATCTTCTATTTGGTGTCTAGCCTTCCGTTTCCTGCTTGCCAGGTTCTTGTGCGTCCCGTGGGTTTATGAGTTGGGGCCCCTGGAAGTCGCACCCCAGATGATGGAATCCCTTACACATTATCTGTCCCGTCTGGGCCATTCCTTCTTCTCTTTCCTCTGAAGAGGAAACCACCAATGGGAGGATCGGTCTGCTTCACTTCAGGTGAGATTGAGCCTTGGCCCTGTGTTTTCCAGGTAACGGACCCAATCAGGTACATGGTGTGAATGAATGAAGCTCTAATAACAGGGAGGGATCATTTTGATGGCTGTGTGGGGCAAATAGATATGTACACCTTTTCATAATAACCCGGGTTTGTGTGTACAGACACATATACACATCTGTACAGTACCTATAATAACCCGGGTTTGTGTGTACAGTCACATATACACATCTGTACAGTACCTATAATAACCCAGGTTTGTGTGCACAGTCACATATACACATCTGTACATTACCTATAATAACCCGGGTTTGTGTGTACAGACACATATACACATCTGTACTGTACCTATAATAACCCAGGTTTGTGTGTACAGTCACATATACACATCTGTACTGTACCTATAATAACCCGGGTTTGTGTGTACAGACACATATACACATCTGTACTGTACCTATAATAACCCAGGTTTGTGTGTGCAGACACATATACACCTGTAACAGTACCTCATATAACACCCGGGTTTGTGTGCAGTCACATATACACATCTGTACAGTACCTATAATAACCCAGGTTTGTGTGTGCAGACACATATACACATCTGTACAGTACCTATAATAACCCGGGTTTGTGTGTACAGTCACATATACACATCTGTACATACTATAATAACCCAGTTTGTGTGCACAGTCACATATACACATCTGTACAGTACCTATAATAACCCGGGTTTGTGTGTACAGACACATATACACATCTGTACTGTACCTAAATAACCCAGGTTTGTGTGTACAGTCACATATACACATCTGTACTGTACCTATAATAACCCGGGTTTGTGTGTACAAGACACATATACACATCTGTACTGTACCTATAATAACCCAGGTTGTGTGTACAGACAACATATACACATCTGTACTGTACCTATAATAACCCGGGTTTGTGTGTACAGACACATATACACATCTGTACTGTACCTATAATAACCCGGGTTTGTGTGTACAGACACATATACACATCTGTACAGTACCTATAATAACCCGGGTTTGTGTGTACAGACACATATACACATCTGTACTGTACCTATAATACCCAGGTTTGTGTACAGACACATATACACATCTGTCTACCTATAATAACCCAGGTTTGTGTTGTACAGACACATATACACATCTGTACAGTACCTATATAACCCAGGTTTGTGTGTACAGACACATATCACACTGTACAGTACCTATAATAACCCGGTTTTGTGTGTACAGACCACATATACACATCTGTACAGTACCTATAATACCCCAGGTTTGGGTGTACAGACACTATACACATCTGTACAGTACCTATAATAACCCAGGTTTGTGTGTAAGAACACATATACACATCTGTACGTACTATAATAACCCATGTTTTGTGTTACAGACACATATACACATCTGTACAGTCCTATAATAACCCAGGTTTGTGTGTACAGACACATATACACATCTGTACAGTACTATAAACCCAGGTTTGTGTGTACAGACACATATACACATCTGTACAGTACCTATAATAACCCAGGTTTGGTGTGTACATACACATATACACCTCTGTACAGTACCTATATAACCCAGGTTTGTGTGTACGACACATATACACATCTGTACAGTACCTATAATAACCCGGGTTTGTGGTGTACAACACTATACACATCCTGTACAGTACCTATAATAACCCAGGTTTGTGTGTACAGACACATATACAACATCTGTACAGTACCTATAATAACCCGGTTTTGTGTGTACAGACACCATATACACATCTGTACAGTACCTATAATAACCCAGATTTGTGTTACAGACACATATACACATCTGTACAGTACCTATAATAACCCAGGTTTGTGTGGTGCAGACACATATAACATCTGTACAGTACCTATAATAACACCCAGGTTTTGTGTGTGCAGACACATATACACATCTGTACGTACCTATAATAACCCAGTTTGTGTGTACAGACCCATATACCATCTGTACAGTACCCTATAATACCAGGTTTTTGGGGTTACGACAACATATACATCTGTACAGTCACCTATAATAACCCAGGTTTGGGTGTAACAGACCACATATACCACATCTGTACAGTCCCTATAATAACCCAGGTTTGTGTGTACAGACACATATACACATCTGTACGTTACCTATAATACCCAGTTGGGTGTACAGACACATATACACATCTGTACATGTACCTATAATAACCCAGGTTTGTGTGTACAGACACATATACCACATCTGTACAGTACCTACTATAAACACCCGGGTTGTGTGTACAGACACATCACATCTGTACAGTACCTATAATAACCCGGTTTGTGTGTACAGCAACATATACCATCTGTACAGTACCTATATAACCCAGGTTGTGTGTACAGACACCATAATACACATCGTAGACAGTACCTATAATAACCACCCTACACTTTACATGGTGATATTGCTCTCCTCTAATACAGATGGCACAATGTCATTGCTCCACCCAGCTCCAGCATCCCTACACTTTACATGGTGATATTACTTACACAGTATTTCCGTGTGCACAGATAATATAGATTTGCAAACAGTCCCATTGAACATTAGAGGGAACATTGCCTTTCATACCAATCTGCTGTAACATCCTTCTATTTTGTGTCTAGCCTTCCGTTTCCTGCTTGCCAGGGTTCTTGTGCTGGGCCCGTGGGTTTATGGAGTTGGGGGCCCCTGGAAGTCGCACCCAGATGATGGAATCCCTTAAACATTATCTGTCCCAGTCTGGGGCCATTCCACTTCTTCTCTTTCCTGAAGAGGAAACCACCAATGGGAGGATCGGTCTCCTTCACTTCAGGTGAGATTGAGCCTTGGCCCTGTGTTTTCCAGGTAACGGACCCAATCAGGTACATGGTGTGAAGGAATGAAGCTCTGATAAACAAGGGGAGGGATCATTTTGTATAGGCTGTGTGGGCAAATAGATATGTACACCTTCTATAATAACCCGGGTTTGTGTGTACAGACACATATGCACATCTGTACAGTACCTATAATAACCCAGGTTTGTGTGTAGACACATATACACATCTGTACTGTACCTATAATAACCTAGGTTTGTGTGTACAGACACATATACACATCTGTACAGTACCTATAATAACCCAGGTTTGTGTGTACAGACACATATACACATCTGTACAGTACCTATAATACACAGGTTTGGTGTGTAAGGACACATATACACATGTACAGTACATAATAACCAAGGGTTTGTGTGTACAGACACAATACACATCTGTACAGTACCTATTAATAACAAGGTTTGTGTGTACGACACATATACACTCTGTACATACCTATAATAACCAGTTGTGTGTACAGGGTCACATATACACATCATGTACAGACCTATAATAACCAGGTGGGGTACAGGCACACATATACACATTGTACAGTACCTATAATAACCCAGGTTTGTGTGTACAGACACATAACACATCTGGTACTGTACCTATAATAACCCAGGTTTGTGTGTACAGACACATATACACATCTGTACAGTACCATATAATAACCCAGGTATTGTGTACAGACACATATACACATCTGTACAGTACCTATAATAACCCAGGTTTGTGTGTACAGACAATATACACATCTGTACAGTACCTATAATAACCCAGGTTGGGTACAGACACATATACACATCTGTACAGTACCTATAAAAACCCAGGTTTGTGTACAGACACATATACACACTGTACAGTACCTATAAAACCCGGGTTTGTGTGTACGACACATATACATCATTGTCCAGTACCTATAATAACCAGGTTTGTGTGTACGACACATTACACTCTGTACAGTACCTATAATAACCAGGTTTGTGTACAGGACAATATACCACATCTGTACAGTTCCTATAATAACCCAGGTTTGTGTGTACGACACATATAAACATCTGTACAGTACCATAATAACCAGGTTTGTGTGTACAGACACATATACACCTGGCTACAGCTATAATAACCCAGGTTGTGTGTGTACAGAACACTATACACATTGCTACGTACCTATAATAACCCAGGTTTGGGTGTACAGACACATATTTACACATCTGTACAGTATCTATAATAAACCAGGTTTGTGTGTAAAGACCCACTATATACACTCGTTAGTACCTATAATAACCCAGGTTTGGGTAACAGACACATATACACATCTGTACAGTACCTATAATAACCCGGGTTTGTGTGTACGACACATATACAACATCTGTACAGACCTATAATAACCGGGTTTGTGTGTAAAGACACATATACACATCTGTACAGTACTATAATAACCCAGGTTTGGTGTACAGACACATATACACATCTGTACAGTACCTATAATAACCCAGGTTGTGTGTACAGACACATATACAATCTGTACAGTACCTATAATAAACCCGGTTTGTGTGTATCAGACACATATACACATCTGTTTACCTGTACCTATTAAACCAGGTTTGTGTGTACAGACACATATTACACATCTTAAGTACCTATAAAACCCAGTTTGTGTAGCAAGACACATATACACATCTGTACGACCTATCAAAATACCCAAGGTTGTGGGTACAGACACATATACACATCTGTACAGTACCTATAATAACCAGGTTTTGTGTGTACAGACACATATAACACATCTTTACAGTACCTATAATAACCCAGGTTGTGTTGTCACAGACACATATACAATCTGTACAGTACCTATAACTACCGGTTTGGTGTACAGAAATTATACCATCTGTACGCGTAACCTTAAATAACGGGTTTGTGTGTACAGACACATATACAATCTGTACTGTACCTAATAACCCAGGTTTGGGTACAGACACATATACACATCTGTACAGTACATAATAACCCAGGTGTGTGTACAGACACATATACACATCTGTACAGTACTATAATAACCCAGGTTGTGTGTACAGCACATATACACATCTGTACGTACCTATATAAACCCGGTTTGTGTGTACAGGACACATATACACATCTGTACAGTCTTCCATAATAACCCGGGTGTGTGTACAGACACATATACCACATTCGTACGTTACTATAATAACCCAGGTTGTGTTGTGTAAACAATCACATATACACTCTGTACAGTACTATAAAACCCGGTTTGTTGTGTGTACAGACACCATACATAACATCTGTACAGTACCTATAATAACCAGTTTGTGTGGTACAGACACTATACACATCTGTACAGTACCTATAATAACCCAGGTTTGTGTGTACGGACACATATACACATCTGTACAGTACTATCAAACCCGGGTTTGTGTTGTACAGCAGACATATACAACATTCATGTACAGTATTACCTTAATAACCCAGGTTTGTGTACAGACACCATAACACATCTGTACAGTACTATAATATAACCAGGTTTGGTGCACAATCACATATACAATCTGTACAGTACCTATAATAACCCAGGTTTGTGTACAGACACATATACACATCTGTACAGTACCTATAATAACCCAGGTTTGGGGAACAGACACATATACACATCTGTAACGTACCTATAATAACCCAGGTTCTTTGTGTACAGACACATTACACATCTGTACAGTACCTATTAAACCCAGGTTTGTGTGTACAGACACATATACACATCTGTTACAGTACCATAGAAAACCCAGAGTTTGGTGTGTACAGACACATATACACATCTGTACAGTACCTATAATAACCCAGTGTGTTGTGTGTAAAGGAGACATATTACAATCTGTACTAGTACTTTATAATAACCCGGTTTGTGTGTACAGACACATATACACATCTGTACGTACCTATAATAACCCAGGTTTGTGGCACAGTACACAATACACATCTGTACAGTTACCTATAATAACCCAGGTTTGTGTGTACGACACATATACACATCTGTACAGTACCTATAATAACCCAGGTTTGTGTACAGAACACATATACACATCTGTACAGTACCTATAATAACCAGTTGTGTGTACAGACACAATATACACATCTGGACAGTACCTATAATCAACCAGGTTTGTGTGTACAGACACATAACACATCTGTATCAGACCTATAATAACCCAGGTTGTGTGTAAGACACATAGTACACATCTGTACAGTACCTATAATAACCAGTTTGTGTGTACAGATCCACACATACACAATGTGTACAGTACCTATAATAACCCAGGTTTGTCGTACAGACACATATACACATCTGTACGTACCTATAATAACCAGGTTTGTGTGTACAGACACAATATACACATCTGTTTAGTACCTATAATAACCCAGGGTTGGTGTACAGACACATATACCAAATTGTACAGTACCTATAATAACCCGGTTTGTGTGTACAGCACATATACACATCTGTACCAGTACCCTATTTAATAACCCAGGTTTGGTGTGTCAGCACACATATACACATCTGTACAGTACCTATAATAAACCCAGGTTTGTGTGTACAGACACATATACACAATCGTACAGTACCTATAATAACCAGGTTTTGTGTGTACAGTCACATATACACCATCTGTACAGTACCATAAATCCAAACCCAGGTTTGTGTGTACAGACACATATCACATCTGTACCGTACCTATAAAACCCAGTTTTGGTGTAACAGCACATATACCAACTGACAGTACTATAATAACCCAGGTTTGGTGTGTACAGACCACATATACACACTGTACAGTACCATAATAACCCAGGGTTGTGTGTACAGACACATATACACATGTTACAGTACCTTATAATAACCACGGTTTGTGTGTACGACACATAACACATCTGTACAGATACCTATAATAACCCAGGTTGTGTGTACAGCACACATATACACATCTGGTACAGTACCTTATAAAACCCAGGTTTGTGTACAGCACATATACACATACAACAGTACCTATAATAACCCAGGTTTGTGTACAACGAACATATACACATCTGTACAGTACCTATAATAACCAGGTTTGTGTACAGTCAATATACAACATCCTGTAACAGTACTAGAATAACCGGGTTTTTGTGTACAGACACATATACACATCTGTACAGTACCTATTAATAACCCAGGTTTGTGTGTACAACACATATACACATCTGTACAGTACCTATAATAACCAGGTGTTATGTGTCCACGTCACATGACACATCTGTACAGTACCTATAATAACCCAGGTTTGTGTGTTACAGCACATATACACATTGTACAGTACCTTATAAACCCAGGTTTGTGTGTACAGACACATATACACATCTGTACAGTACCTATAAAACCCAGGTTGTGTGTACAGACACCATACACATCGTACAGTACCTATAATAACCCAGGTTTGTGTTGTACAGACACATATACACATCTGTACAGGACCTAATAACCAGGTTTGTGTGTACAGACACATATACACGATCTGTACAGTACCTATAATAACCCAGGGTTTGTGTGTACAGACACATATTAACACATCTGTACTTACACATATTAAAACCCAGGTTTGTGGTGTACAGCACATATACAACATTGTACAGTACCTATAATAACCCAGGTTTGGTGTTACAGACACAATATACACATCGTACATACCATAATAACCCAGGTTTGTGTGTACAGACACATATACACATCTGTACAGTACCTATTAATAACCCAGGGTTTGTGTGTAAGACACATATACAATCTGACAGTACCTACAATAACCCAGGTTTGTGTGTACAGAACATATACACATCTGTACAGTATGCCTATATTAACCCAGGTTTGTGTGTACAGACACAATATCACACATCTGTACAGTACCTATAATAACCCAGGTTTGTGTTGTGTCAGGAACATTAACACATCTGTACTAGACCTATAAGAACCAGTTGTGGTCAGACAATATACACTCGTTACAGTACCTATAATAAACCAGGTTGTTTGTAGTCAGACACATACTTACAAATCTGTTACAGTACCTATAAATACCAGGTTTTGTGTGTACAGGGACACAATAACCATCTGTACAAGCGACTATAATAACCCGGGTTTGTGTGTACAGACACATATACACATCTGTACAGTACCTATAATAACCCAGGTTTGTGTGTGCAGACACATATACACATCTGTACAGTACCTATAATAACCCAGGTTTGTGTGTGCAGACACATATACACATCTGTACAGTACCTATAATAACCCAGGTTTGTGTGTACAGACACATATACACATCTGTACAGTACCTATAATAACCCAGGTTTGTGTGTACAGACACATATACACATCTGTACAGTACCTATAATAACCCAGGTTTGTGTACAGACACATATACACATCTGTACAGTACCTATAATAACCCAGGGTTGTGGTTTGGGGGAGGAGCCCCCATGCAGTGAGTGAGGAAAGTGGGTGGACACTTTCAGGCTCTTTGTGACTGGTCCCTCTCTCTTTCTTTTTCTGCCATTGGATGTGTCCCAGCTTGTGGCCGTTCTCACTGTCTGACTGTGTACAGCCGCTCTCACTCCATGTACAGAGACCTCTCATTGCACCGGTAAGTCATCACTGTCAATTTCTATCTAATTGTGTTCCTGGTAACCAAAACACAACGCCAACTAGTGGTGAAGAGCGGAATCCTCTGTCGAAGGGAAGTGTCAGCTAAACTGGCATTTAGAAACAATTGGTCACCAACCTTTGTATCTTATCAGCAGAAAGATCTGCCCACCCCCACACAGCGAGATTTATCGGAAGGTGAAGCACATGGACTAAAGGTTCGTACACACGCACGATTTTACCAGCGAATACACGAGCGCTACACACGACGAATGACCGTTAGGGCGAGAATAGTCCGTGTGTGTGCGTGTGGTCTGGGGTTGTTTGCTGATCCGCTTGGATCCCTCGTAAATCGAGCGTCTGTTCGAACCTTATATCTGAACTAGCGGCTAAAAGTGATGGCACCGTACGGAATAACAGAATTCCCCTCCCATTAAATTATAATATTTATTCTGTTGTTGGGGCCTCAAGTCACAGTTAAAGAAACCTCCACATAATTGTATCCAGAATGGCATATTGTGTATCCTACATTTAAAATAAATCGACATTTATTTAATTCATTTAATATGTCCATCTAGTCCAACCTTTATACCCAGCTCATTAACTCTACCTAGCAGTTGCTCCAGGGGAAGGCAAAAATAATAATAATAATCTGAGAGGAAGGGGTGAGAATCCTCCCTGACAGCCTGAATTTTCCTCCCTGTCAATTGGAAAGTATCCTTGTACTAACCAGAACTACAGTATATGTATTAATACCAGTAATTCTCAATATTATATAGTATCCCTGTACTAACCAGAACTACAGTATATGTATTAATACCAGTAATTCTCAATATTATATAGTATCCTCCCCGTACACCAGAACTACAGTATAGAGTATTAATACCAGTAATTTCTCATGTTATATAGTATCCCTGTACAACCAGAACTACAGTATATGTATTAAAATACCATTAATTCTCCAATATTATATAGTATCCCTGACTAACCAGAACTACAGTATATTATTAATACCAGTAATTCCAATTTAGTATATATCCCTGTCCTAACCAGAAACAGTATATGTATTAATACAGATTCTCAATATTATGAGTCCTGTACAACCAGAACTACAATATAGGTCTTAATCCAGATTCTCAATATATATAGTATCCATGTACTCAACCAGAACTACAGCATATGTATAATACCAGTAATCTCAATATTATATAGTATCCCTGTTACTAACCAGAAATACAGTATATGAATTAATACCTAATTCTCAATATTATATAGTATCCCGTACCAACCAGAACTACAGTATATGTATTAATACCAGTAATTCTCATATTATTTAGTATCCCTGTACCAACCAGATCTACACTATATGTTTTAATACCAGTAATTCTCAATATATATAGTATCCATGTACCAACCAGAAACTACAGCATATGTATTTAACCAGTAATTCTCAATATTATAAGTATCCCTTACCAACCAGAACTACAGTATATGTATTAATACTAGTAATTCTTAATATTATAGTATCCCCGTACCAACCGAACTAACAGATAGTTATAATTCCAGTAATTCTCAATATATATAGTATCCCTGTACCAACCAGAACTACAGTATATGTATTAATACCAGTTAATTCTCAATATTATATGTATCCCTGTACCACCAGAACTACAGTATATGTGATTAATACCATAATTCTAATAAAATAGTATCCCTGTACCAACCAGAACACAGGTATATGTAATAATACCAGTAATTCTCAATATTATATAGCATCCCCGTACCAACCAGAACTACAGTATATGTATAATACCAGTAATCTCAATATTATATAGTATCCCTGTACCCAAACACGAACTACAGTATATGTATTTATACCAGTAATTCTCAATATAATATAGTATTCCCTGTACCAACTAGCACTACAGTATATGTATAATACCAGCAATTCTCAATATTAGATGTATCCCCGTACCACCAGAACTAACGTATATGTATTAATACAGTAATTCTCAATATTATATGTATCCCGTACCAACCAGAACTACAGTATATGTATATCAGTAATTCTCAATATTATATAGTATCCCTCCCGTACCAACCAGAACTACAGTATATGTATTAAATACCAGTAATTCTCAATATTATATAGTACCCCGTACCAACCTGAACTACAGTATATGTATTAATTCCAGTAATTCCTCAATATAATAGTATCCCTTTACCAACCGAACTACAGTATATGATAATACCAGTAAATTCTCAAATTATATAGTATCCTGTCACACAGAACTACAGTATATGTATTAATACCAGTAATTCTCAATATTTATAGTATCCCTGTACCAATCAGAACTACAGTATATGTAATAATACAGTAATTCTCAATATTATAAGTATCCCCTACCAACCAGAAACAGTATATGTATTAATACCATTAATTCTCAATATTATATAGTATCCCTGTACCAACCAGAACTACAGTATATGTATTATACCAGTAATTCTCAATATATAAGAGTATCCCCGTACCAACCAGAACTACAGTATATGTAATAATACCAGTAATTCTCAATATTATATAGTATCCCCGTACCAACAGACTACAGTATATGTATTAACCAGTAATTCTCAATATTATTAGTACCCTGTACCAACTAGAACTACAGTATATGTATTAATACCAGTAATTCCTCAATATTATATAGTATCCCCGTACCAACCAGAACTACAGTATATGTATTAATACCAGTAATTCTCAATTTATATAATCCCCCGTACCAACCAGAACTACAGTATATGTATTAATACCAGTAATTCTCAATATTATATAGATCCCCGTACCAACCAGAACTACAGTATATTATTAATACCAGTAATTCTCAATATTATATAGTATCCCCGTACCAACCAGAACTACAGTATATGTATTTACCAGTAATTCTCAATTATATAGTATCCCGTACCAACAGAACTACAGTATATGTATTAATAACCAGTATTTCTCAATATTATATAGTATCCCTGTAACCAACTAGAACTACAGTATATGTTTAATACCAGTAATTCTCATATTATATATCCCTGTACCAACCAGAACTACAGTATATGTATTAATACCAGTAATTCTCAATATTATATAGGTATCCCCGTATCCAACCAGAACTACAGTATATGTATTAATACCAGTAATTCTCAATATTATTATGTATCCCCGTTACCAACCCAAACTACAGTATATGTATTAATACCAGTAATTCTCAATATTATATAGTATCCCCGTACCAACCAGAAACTACAGTATATGTATTAATACCAGTAATTCTCAATATTATATATTAGCCTGTATCCTGTACCAACCATACTACAGTATAATTATTAAATACCAGTAATTCATGCATATTATTTATATGTAATCCCTGTACCAACCAGAACTACAGTATATGTTTAATACCAGTAATTCTCAAATTATATAGTATCCCTGTACCAATCAGAACTACAGTATAGTAATATGTGTGAAGGTTCTCATTCATCCGGTCATGGTATTCGTTGTATGTCAATTAGATCAACTGGACTTGAAATGTCGTTATTAAGACGTTCGCTAGTCATCCGACTGGCTTCTTAATTCAGAATGACTGTACAAAGAATCTGTGGCATTATGTACCCTGGAATCCCAATAGCCATATCACAGCCAGTGTTAAGGGTGTGATAGATAGTGGTCTAAGAGGTTGTTATAGAACAACCTACTCTGGGTCGTTCCTATAACACCTTTAGCCACTATCTAATCACACCCTTAACACCTGCTGGATATGCTATGGGTTTTCCAGGGTACATAATTGCCCACAGATGTCTTGTACAATCATGTCTGAAATTGAGAAATGCCCAGTCGGATTACTAGTCGACACGTCCTTCAAGAACTACAGTATATTTTACATAATTGTATCCCTACAGACTAATTATGATAACATATTCTCACGTAGTATCCACAACAGAATACGTATATGTATGTATACTACCAGTAATTCTCAATATTATTAGTATCCCCGTACCAACCAGAAGCTACAGTATATGTATTAACCAGTAATTCTCATATTATAGTAGTATCCCCCACAAACAGAACTACAGTATATGTATTAACCAGTAATTCTCAATATTATATAGTATCCCCGTACCAACCAGAACTACAGTATATGTATTAATACCAGTAATTCTCAATATTATGATTACGTATCCCTGTAACCAACCAGAACTACAGTATATGTATTAATACCATAATTCTCAATATTATATAGTATCCCTACCAACCAGAACTACAGTATATTAATACTTAACCAGTAATTCTCAATATTATATAGTATCCCTACCAACCAGAAACTACAGTATTGTATAATACCATAATTCCTCAATATTATATATCCCGTACCAAACAGAACTACAGTATGGTTATTACTACCAGTAATTCTCAATATTATATAGTATCCCTACCAACCAGAACTACAGTATAGTATTATACCAGTAATTCTCAATATTATATAGTATCCCGTAACCAACAGAACTAACAAGTATATGTATTAATACCAGTAATTCTCAATATTATATAGTATCCCTGTACCAACCATAACTACAGTATATGTATTAATACCAGTATCTCAATATTATATAGTATCCCCGTACCAACCAGAACTACAGTATATGTATTAATACCAGTTAATTCCTCAATATTATATAGTATCCCCGTACCAACCGAACTACAGTATATGTATTAATACCATAATTCTCAATATTATATAGATCCCGTACCAACCAGAACTACAGTATATGTATAATACCAGTAATTCTCCAAATTATATAGTATCCCGGTAACCAAACAGAACTACAGTATATGTATTAATACCAGTAATCTCAATATTATATAGTATCCCTGTACCAACAGAACTACAGTATATGTATTAATACCAGTATTCTCAATATTATATATGTATCCCCGTACCAACCAGAACTACAGTATATGTATTAATACCAGTAATTCTCAATATTATATAGTATCCCCGTACCAAACAGAACTACAGTATATGTATTAATACCAGTAATTCTCAATATATATATATCCCTGTACCAACCAGAACTACAGTATATGTATTAATACCATAATTCTCAATCATTATATAGTATCCCCGTACCAACCAGAACTACAGTATATTAATACCAGTAATTCTCAATAATTATAAGTATCCCCACGTACAACCAGAACTACAGTATATGTATTAATACCAGTAATTCTCAATATTATATAGTATCCCGTACCAACCAGAACTACAGTATATGTATTAATACCAGTATTCTCAATATATATACCCCGTACCAACCAGAACTACAATATATGTATTAATACCAGTAATTCTCAATATTATATAGTATCCCCGTACCAACCAGAACTACAGTATATGTATTAATACCAGTAATTCTCAATATTATATAGTATCCCTGTACCAACCAGAACTACAGTATATGTATTAATACCAGTAATTCTCAATATTATATAGTATCCCCGTACCAACCAGAACTACAGTATATGTATTAATAGCAGCTGCTTCCCTCCACTCCTGGTTTCCTTTGCAGTAATCACCCTGTGTGTCTGTTGGTTTCTATTCCTTCACATACAGATGGCTCCCGTCGGTGTCCCGGAATCTGAAGGAATCTGATGAGGACTTTGCATGTCGTGTCCAGCAGGTGAGAGGAGAGGACTATGTGTTTGTAGTGTTAGGAGTATCTCAGTCTGATGGTGGGTCATTGTGCCAATTAATATTATTGGTTCATTACATTGATTGGAAACGGGAGCTGCATGCAGTGGTTGAGGAATTAAAGGAAACGTTTAGATTAAAACACCAATTGCCTTTTTAATACTTAATTTATTATTATTAATAAGGATTTATATAGTGCCAACATCTTTATAGTCATACATTACATACAAGGGTAATACATATCATATAAAGTCATACATATTACATACAAAGGTAATGCATATAATATTACTGAGGAATTATTTATAGTAATACTCTGATACAATAGAAAAGAGAACCTTGCCCAGTGAGCTTACAGTCTACAGACATAAGGTGACATGGATTGGTAGCTGTATTAGAATGGCAGTGTGAGAGGCGGTTGGATCATATTGGGTAGTAAGGGGGTAATGTCTAGACCAGGTTATATGGTGCCTGAAGAGGTGGGTTTTAAGGTTACGTTTGAAGGTGTTAAGGAACGGTGAGTGACGGACAGACAGAGGGAGTTCCAGAGCAGAGGGGCAGCACAAGTAAAGTCCTGAATACGGGCATGGGAAGAGGTGACCAGGGTGGATGAGAGGAGGGTATCATTTGCGGAGCGGAGGTTGTGCCTGGGACAGTATCGCTGGATCAGCTCTGAGATATAAGGGGGGGCTGTCTGTTTTGTGTGGATAGTGCTTATAGGATAGGTGAGGGTGAGATATATGGAGGGGGCTGTTGTTGGATAGTGCTTTATATAGGATAGGGTGAGATATATGGAGGGCTGTGTTGGATAGTGCTTATAGGATAGGTGAGATATATGGAGGGCTTGTGGGATAGTGCTTTATAGGAAGGGTGAGATATATGGAGGGGCGATTGTGTTGGATAGTGCTTTATAGGATAGGGTGAGGAATTGGAGGGCTGTGTTGGATAGTGCTTTATAGGAATAGGGGTGAGATATATGGAGGGGCTTGTGTTGGATAGTGCTTTATAGGATAGGGTGAGATATATGGAGGGACTGTGTTGGATAGTGTTTATAGGATAGGGTGAGATATAGGGAGGGCGTGTTGGATAGCGCTTTATAGGATAGGGTGAGATATATGGAGGGGGTGTGTTGGATAGTGCGTTATAGATGGGTGAGATATATGGAGGGCTGTGTTGATTAGTGTTTATAGGATAGGTGAGATATATGGAGGGGCTGTGTTGGATAGTGCTTTATAGGATAGGTGAGATATATGGAGGTGTGTTGGATAGTGCTTATAGGATAGGGTGAGATATAGGGAGGGCTGTGTTGGATAGTGCTTTATAGGATAGGGTGAGATAGAGAGGGCTGTGTTGGATAGTGCTTTATAGGAAGGGTGAGATATATGGAGGCTTGGTTGGATAGGTCTTTATAGGATAGGGGTGAGATATAGGAGGGCTGTGTTGGATAGTGGCTTTTAGATAGGGTGAGGGTGATATAGGAGGGGCGGTGTTGGATAGTGCTTTATAGGATAGGGTGTGAGATATGTGAGATTGAGATTATGGAGGGCTGTGTTGGATTAGTGCTTTATAGGATAGGGTGGATATATGGAGGGACTGTGTTGGATAGTGTGTATAGGATAGGTGAGGGTGAGATATATGGAGGGTGTGTGGATAGTGCTTTATAGGATAGGGTGAGATATACGGAGGGCGTGTTGGATAGTGCTTTATAGGATAGGTGAGATATACGGAGGGCTGTGTTGGATAGTGCTTTATAGGATAGGGTGAGATATCCGGAGGGCTGTGTGGATAGGCTTTATAGGATAGGGTGAGATTATGAGAGGGGCTGTGTTGGATAGTGTTTATAGGATAGGGTGAGATATATGGAGGGCTGTGTTGGATAGTGCTTTAGGTAGGGTGAGATAAGGAGGATGGTTGGATAGTGCTTTATAGGTAGGTGAGATATATGGAGGGCTGTGTGGATAGGCTTTATAGGATAGGGTGAGGTGAGTGAGGTTGAGTATAGGGGAGGGGCTGTTGGATAGTGCTTTATAGGATAGTGAGATATATGGAGGGCTGTGTTGGATAGTGCTTTATAGGATAGGGTGAGATATATGGAGGGGCTTGTTGGATATGGTTTATAGGATAGGGTGAGAATATGAGGTGGCTGTGTTGGATAGTGCTTTATAGGTAGGGTGAGATATATGGAGGGCTGTGTTGGATGGCTTTATAGGATAGGGAGAGATATGGAGGGTGTGTTGGATAGTGTTTATAGGATAGGGTGAGTGAGATATAGGAGGGCTGTTGGATAGTGCTTTATAGGATAGGGTGGATGAGATATATGGAGGGCTGTGTTGATGTGCTTTATAGGATGGTGAGATATATGGGGGCTTGTGTTGGATAGTGTGCTTTATAGGATAGGGTGAGTATATGGAGGGCTGTGTTGGATAGTGCTTTATAGGATAGGGTGAGATATATGGAGGGCTGTGTTAGGATGGAGTAAGGATTGGGTGAGATATATGAGGGGGGCTTGTGTTTGGATAGTGCTTTATAGGATAGTGGAGTGAGATATATGGAGGGCTGTGTTGGATAGTGCTTATAGGATAGGGTGAGATATATTGAGGGCTGTGTTGGATAGTGCTTTATAGGATGGGGTGAGATATATGGAGGGGCGTGGTGGATAGTGCTTATAGAGATAGGGTGAGTGATATTAGGAGGGGCTGGGTGGATAGTGCTTTATAGGATAGTGTGAGATATATGGAGGGCTCTGTGTTGGATAGTGCTTTATAGGATAGGGTGAGATGAGATATGGAGGGGCTGTGTTGGATAGTGCTTTATAGGATAGGTGAGATATATGGAGGGCTGTGTTGGATAGTGCTTTATAGGATAGGGTGAGATATATGGAGGGACTGTGTTGGATAGTGCTTTATAGGATAGGGTGAGATATATGAGGGCTGTGTTGGATGTGTTTATAGGATAGGTGAGATATATGGAGGGGCGGGGTTGGATAGTGCTTTATAGATAGGGTGAGAAATGGAGGATTGTGTTGGATAGTGCTTTATAGGATGGGGAGAGATACGGAGGGCTGTGTTGGATAGTGCTTTATAGGATAGGTTGAGTGGGTGAGGGGGTATATGGAGGGCTGTGTTGGATAGTGCTTTATAGGATAGGGTGAGATATTGGCGGATGTGTGTTGGATAGTGCTTTATAGGATAGGGTGAGATATCGGAGGGCTGTGTTGGATAGTGCTTTATAGGATAGGGTGAGATATAGGAGGGCTGTGTTGGAGTGCTTTATAGGATGGGTGAGATATATGGAGGGGCTGTGTTGGATAGTGCTTTATAGGATAGGGTGAGATATACGGAGGGTGTGTGGGATAGTGCTATAGGATAGGGTGAGATATATGGAGGGGGTGTTGGATAGTGCTTATGGAGAGGGTGAGATATTGGAGGATGTGTGTGGATGTGCTTATAGGATAGGGTGAGAGATACGGAGGGCTGTGTTGGATAGTGCTTTATAGGATAGGGGTGGAGATATATGGAGGGGCTGTGTTGGATAGTGCTTTATAGGATAGGGTGAGATATACGGAGGGCGTGTTGTGTTGGATAGTGCTTATAGGATAGGGTGAGAGATATGGAGGGGCTGTGTTGGTGGTGTAGTGCTATAGGAGAGGGTGAGATATATGGAGGATGTGTTGGATAGTGCTTTATAGGATAGGGTGAGATTGATACGGAGGTGTGTGTGGATAGTGCTTTATAGGATAGGGTGAGATATATGGAGGGCTGTGGTGGATAGTGCTTTATAGGATAGGGTGAGATATAGGAGGGCTAGTGTTGGATAGTGCTTATAGGATAGGGTGTGCGATATTGGAGGGCGTGTTGGATAGTGCTTTATAGGATAGGGTGAGAATATGGAGGTGTGTGTGGATAGTGCTTTATAGGATAGGGTGAGATATAGGAGGGCTGTGGTGGATAGTGCTTTATAGGATAGGGTGAGAATATGGAGGGGCTGTGTTGGATAGTGCTTTATAGGATAGGGTGAGTATATGGAGGGCTATGTTGGATAGCTTTTATAGGATAGGGTGAGATATATGGAGGGGACTGGTTGGTAGTGTTTTATAGGATAGGGTGAGATATATGGAGGGGCTGTGTTGGATAGTGTTATAGGATAGGGTGAGATATATGGAGGGCTGTGTTGGATAGTGTTTATGGATAGGGTGGAGATATATGGAGGTGCGTGTTGGATAGTGGTGCTTATAGGATAGGGTTGAGTATATGGAGGGGCTGTGTTGGATAGTGCTTTATAGGATAGGGGTGAGATTGAAATAGTGGAGGGGCTGTGTGGATAGTGCTTTATATGGATAGGGTGAGATATAGGAGGGCTGTGTTGGATAGTGCTTTATAGAGAGGTGAGGGTGAGATATGGAGGGCTGTGTTGGATAGTGCTTTATAGGAATCGGGGTAGATGAATAAGAGGGGCTGTGTTGGATAGTGCTTTATGATAGGGTGAGATATATGGAGGGGCTGTGTTGGATAGTGCTTTATAGGATAGGGGTGAGATATATGGAGGGGTGTGTTGGATAGTGATAGGATAGGTGGAGATGAGATATATGGAGGCGTGTGTTGGATAGTGCTTTATAGGATAGGGTAGATATATGGAGGGCTGTGTTGGATGTTGCTTTATAGGTAGGGTGAGATAATGGAGGGGGGTGTTGTTGGATAGTGCTTTATAGGATAGGGTGAGCTATATGGAGGGGCTGTGTTGGATAGTGCTTTATAGGATAGGGTGTGAGATATATGGAGGGGCTGTGTTGGTAAGTGCTTTATAGGATAGGGTGAGATATATAGAGGGCGGTGGGGATAGTGCTTATAGGATAGGGTGAGATATATGGATGGGGCTTGTGTGGATAGTGTTTATAGGATAGGGTGAGAATATGGAGGGTTGTGTTGGATAGTGCTTTATAGGATAGGGTGAGATATATGGAGGGCTGTGTTGGATGTGCTTTATAGGATGGGTGAGATATATGGAGGGCTGTGTTGGATAGTGTTATAGGATAGGGTGAGATTATGGAGGGGGCTGTGTTGGATAGTGCTTTATAGGATTATTGGGGTGAGATATACGGAGGCGGCTGTGTTGGATAGTGCTTTATAGGATAGGGTGAGATATATGGAGGGGCTGTGTTGGAGTTGCTTTATAGGATAGGGAGAGATATAGGAGGGCTGGTTGGATAGTGCTTTATAGGTAGGGTAGATATATGGAGGGGCGTGTTGGATAGGCTTATAGGATAGGGTGAGATATATGGAGGGGCTGTGTTGGATAGTGCTTATAGTAGAGGTGAGATGGATATGGAGGGCTGTGTTGGATAGTGCTTATAGGATTGGGTGAGATATATGGGAGGGGCTGTGGTTGGATAGTGCTTTATAGGATAGGGTGAGATATATGGAGGGGGTGTGTGGATAGTGCTTTATAGGATAGGGAGTGAGATATATGGAGGGCTGCTGTTGGATAGTGCTTTATAGGATAGGGTGAGATATATGGAGGGGCTGTGTTGGATAGTGCTTTATAGGATGGGTGAGATATATAGAGGGGCTGTGTTGGATAGTGCTTTATATGATAGGGTGGAGATATATGGAGGGGCGGGTTGGATAGTGCTTTATAGGACAGGGGTGAGATATATGGAGGGGCTGTGTTGGATAGTGCTTTATAGGAAGGGTGAGCTATAGGAGGGGCTGTGGATAGTGCTTATATGATAGGGTGGAGATATATGGAGGGGCTGTGTTGGATAGTGCTATAGGATAGGGTGAGATATATGGAGGGCTGTGTTGGATAGAGCTTATAGGACAGGGTGAGATATATGGAGGGGCTGTGTTGGATAGTGCTATAGGGTGAGATATATGGAGGGCTGTGTTGGATAGAGCTTATAGGATAGGGTGAGATATATGGAGGGGCTGTGTTGGATAGTGCTTTATAGGATAGGGTGTGAGTGAGATATATGGAGGGGCTGTGTTGGATAGTGCTTTATAGGATAGGGTGAGATATATGGAGGGGCTGTGTTGGATAGTGCTATATGATAGGGTGAGATATATGGAGGGGCTGTGTTGGATATGTGCTTTATAGGATAGGGGTGAGATATATGGAGGGGCTGTGTTGGATAGTGTTTTATAGGATAGGGTGAGAGAGATATATGGAGGGGCTGTGTTGGATAGTGCTTTATAGGATAGGGTGAGATATATGGAGGGGCCGTGTGTGGATAGTGGCTTTATAGGATAGGGTGAGTATATGGAGGGGCTGTGTGGATAGTGTTTATATGATAGGGTGAGATATATGGAGGGGCTGTGTTGGATAGTGCTTTATAGGATAGGGTGAGATATATGGAGGGGCTGTGTTGGATAGTGTTTATAGGATAGGGTGAGATATATGGAGGGGCTGTGTTGGATAGTGCTTTATAGGATAGGGTGAGATATATGGAGGGCTTGTGTTGGATAGTGCTTTAAGTGGGGTGGATAATGGAGGGGGGCTGTGTTGGATAGTGCTTTATAGGATAGGGTGAGATATATGGAGGCTGTGTTGGATAGTGCTTTATAGGATAGGGTAAGATATATGGAGGGCTGTGTTGGATAGTGCTTTATAGGATAGGGTGAGATATAAGGAGGGCTGTGTTGGATAGTGCTTTATGGATAGGGTGAGATATATGGGAGGCTGTGTTGGTATAGTGCTTTATAGGATAGGGTGAGATATAGGAGGGCGGTGTTGGATAGTGCTTTATAGGATAGGGTGAGATATATGGAGGGGCTGTGTTGGATAGTGCTTTATAGGATAGGGTGAGTGAGATAGGGAGGCTGTGTTGGATGTGTTTATAGGATAGGGTGAGATATATGGAGGGGGGGTGTTTGGATAGTGCTTTATAGGATAGGGTGAGATATATGGATGGGGCTGTGTTGGATAGTGCTTTATAGGATAGGTGGTGAGATATATGAGGGCTGTGTGGATAGTGCTTTATAGGATAGGGTGAGATATATGGAGGGGGCTGTGGATGTGCTTTATAGGTAGGGTGAGATATAGGAGGGGCTGTGTTGGATATTTGTGAGGATAGGGTGAGATAATGGAGGGCTGTGTGTGTTGGATAGGCTATGGATAGGTGAGATATATGGAGGGGCTGGTTTGGCTTGTGCTTTATAGGATAGGGTGAGTTATGGAGGGCTGTGTGGATTGCTTATAGGATAGGGTGAGATATATGGAGGGGCTTGTGTTGGATAGTGCTTTATAGGATAGGGGAGTGAGTGAGATATATGGAGGGGCTGTGTTGGATAGGGCTTATAGGATAGGGTGAGATATATGAGGACGGTGTTGGATAGGGCTTATAGGATGGGGAGATATATGGAGGGGCTGTGTTGGATAGTGCATGGCGTGAACTACACCGGATTGTGTTGCAGTAGACCAGAAGGGATATGATTAGGGCATGGACTAGGATTTTTGTTAGTTACTCGAGAGGAGGGGCGAATGGGGAGATTGTTTGACTTGGAGCCGACAGGAGTGGTCGGAGTGTGGTAGCGAATGACATGAGGTTTGAGGAAAGATCGGAATGTAGCGTATTCCCAGGCAGGGGACATAGGAGATGGTGGGATATGGCGGTGTGTTGTAATATTAATAGTCAGGACTAGGAGGGGAGGGGAACAGATCTGAGGGTGGTGAAGCAAGTTAGTCTTTTCATGTTTATTAGAAGCGGGAGAACTAGGCGGAGAGATGGGACTAAGGCAGTCGGGACCTGGGATGTCAGTGTTGGAGAGACGGGGGCAGAGATGGCACTAAGGAGTCGGGGACCTGGATGTCAGGTGGGAGATTGGGGCAGAGATGGCACTAAGGCAGTCGGGGACCTGGGATGTCAGTTGTGGGGAGATGGGGGCAGAGATGGCATCTAAGGCAGTCGGGACCTGGGATGTCAGTGTTGAGAGATCGGGGCAAGAGATGGCACTAAGGCAGTCGGGGACCTGGGATGTCAGTGTGTGGAGAGATCAGGGGGCAGAGATGGCATTAAGGCAGTCGGGACCTGGGATGTCAGTGTGGAGAGATCGGGGGGCAGAGATGGCACTAAGGCAGTCGGGACCTGGGATGTCAGTGTGGGGAGATCTGGGGCAGAGATGGCACTAAGGCAGTCGGGGACCTGGGATGTCAGTGTGGGGAGATCAGGGGCAGAGATGGCACTAAGGCAGTTGGGGACCTGGGATGTCAGTGTGGGGAGATCTGGGGCAGAGATGGCACTTAAGGCAGTCGGGGACCTGGGATTGTCCGTGTGGGGGAGATCTGGGCAGAGATGGCACTAAGGCAGTCGGGGACCTGGGATGTCAGTGTGGGAGAATCGGGGGCAGAGATGGCCCTAAGGCGTCGGGGACCTGGGAGGTCAGCGTGGGGAATCATGGGCAAGAGGCACTAAGCCAGTCGGGGACCTGGATGTCAGGTGGGGAGATCATGGGGCAGAGATGGCACTAAGGCAGTCGGGGACCTGGGATGTCAGTGTGGGGAGATCGGGGGCAGAGATGGCACTAAGGCAGTCGGGGACCTGGGATGTCAGTGTAGGGAGATCAGGGGCAGAGATGGCATAAGGCAGTCGGGGACCTGGGATGTCAGCTGGGGAGATGGGGCAGAGATGGCACTAAGGCAGTCGGGGACCTGGGATGTCAGTGTGGGGAGATCTGGGGCAGAGATGGCACTAAGGCAGTCGGGGACCTGGGATGTCAGTGTGGAGAGATCGGGGCAGAGATGGCACTAAGGCAGTCGGGGACCTGGGATGTCAGTGTGGGGAGATCGGGGCAGAGATGGCACTAAGGCAGTCGGGGACCTGGGATTGTCGTGTGGGGAGATCTGGGGCAGAGATGGCACTAAGGCAGTCGGGGCCGGGTCAGTGAGGGAGATAGGGCAGGATGGCATAAGGACTCGGGGAGCTGCGATCAGTGGGGAGATCAGGGGCAGAGAGGCACTAAGGCAGTCGGGGACCTGGGATGTCAGTGTGGGAGATCTGGGGCGGGCAGAGATGGCACTAAGGCAGTCGGGACCTGGGATGTCAGCGTGGGGAGATCTGGGGCAAGAGATGGCACTAAGGCAGTCGCGGGACCTGGGATGTCAGTGTGGGAGATCAGGGGCAGAGATGGCACTAAGGCAGTCGGGGGACCTGGGATGTCAGTTGGGGGAGATCTGGGGCAGAGATGGCATAAGGCAGTCGGGGACCTGGGATGTCGTGTGGGGAGATCTGGGGCAGAGATGGCATTAAGGCAGTCGGGGACCTGGGATGTCAGTGTGGGGAGATCGGGGGCAGAGATGGTTAAGGCAGTCGGGGACCTGGGATTGTCAGTGTGGGAGATCGGGGCAGAGATGGCACATTAAGGCGTCGGGGACCTGGATGTCAGTGTGGGGAGATCGAGGGGCAGAGATGGCACTAAGGCAGTCGGGGACTTGAGTCAGTGTGGGGAGATCTGGGGCAGAGATGGCACTAAGGCAGTCGGGGACCTGGGATGTCAGTGGGGGAGATCGGGGGCAGAGATGGCACTAAGGCAGTCGGGGACCTGAGGGTCAGTGGTGGGGAGATCTGGGGCAGAGATGCACTAAGGCAGTCGGGGACCTGGAGTAGCGTGGGGGAGATCTGGGGCAGAGATGGCACTAAGGCAGTCGGACCTGGATGTCAGTGTAGGGAGATCAGGGGCGAGATGGCACTAAGGCAGTCGGGACCTGGGATGTCAGTGGGGAGATCGGCAGGGGCAGAGATGGCACTAAGGCAGTCGGGACCTTGGATGTCAGTGTAGGGAGATCAGGGGCAGAGATGGCACTAAGGCAGTCGGGGACCTGGGATGTCAGCGTGGGGAGATCTGGGGCAGAGATGGCACTAAGGCATTCGGGACCTGGGATGTCAGCGTGGGGAGATCTGGGGCAGAGATGGCACTAAGGGTAGTCGGGACCTGGGATGTCAGCTTGGGGGAGATCAGGGGCGAGATGGCACTAAGGCAGTCGGGACCGGGATGTCAGTGTGTGGGGAGATCTGGGGCAGAGATGGCACTAAGGCAGTCGGGACCTGGGATGTCAGGTGGGGGAGATCTGGGGCAGAGATGGCACTAAGGCAGTCGGGGACCTGGGATTGTCAGCGTGGGTAGGATCTGGGCAGAGATGGCACTAAGGCAGTCGGGACCTGGATGTCAGCGTGGGAGATTGGGGCAGAGATGCACTAAGGCAGTCGGGGACCTGGGATGTCAGCGTGGGGGAGATCGGGGGCAGAGATGGCATTAAGGCAGTAGGGGACCTGGGATGTCAGCGTGGGGAGATCGGGGGCAGAAGATGGCACTAAGCAGTGGGGACCTGGATGTCAGCGTGGGGAGATCGGGGGCAGAGATGGCACTAAGGCAGTCGGGACCTGGGATGTCAGTGTGGGGAGATCGGGGGCAGAGATGGCATTAAGGCAGTCGGGGACCTGGGATGTCAGCGTGGGGAGATCTGGGGCAGAGATGGCACTAAGGCAGTCGGGGACCTGGGATGTCAGCGTGGGGAGATCGGGGGCAGAGATGGCACTAAGGCAGTCGGGGACCTGGGATGTCAGTGTGGGGAGATCGGGGGCAGAGATGGCACTAAGGCAGTCGGGGACCTGGGATGTCAGTGTGGGGAGATCGGGGGCAGAGATGGCACTAAGGCAGTCGGGACGGGAGGTCAGTGTAGGGAGATCGGGGGCAGAGATGGCACTAAGGCGTCGGACCTGGGATGTCAGTGTGGGGAGATCGGGGGCAAAGATGGCACTAAGGCAGTCGGGGACCTGGGATGTCAGTGTAGGGAGATCGGGGGCAGAGATGGCACTAAGGCAGTCGGGGACCTGGGATGTCAGCTTGGGGAGATCCAGGGCAGAGATATAAATTTGGGTACCATCCGCATACAGGTGATACTGGAACCCAAATGAACTGATATGTCCAAGGCCGTAGGTGTAGATGGAGAAAGGAAGAGGGCCGAGTACCGAGCCCCACAGGGAGTGGAAAACACGTACAGGGCTCTGTACCGAGAGTGGCTATGGAGGAGAGAAAGGGGGATAACCAGGCAGTGATGAGAGGAGGTTGTGGTTGATGATAAAGACAATGTGTAGGGGGTGGGAGAGTAAAGATAGACGGGAGAGGGCTGGTAAATAGGTCGTGTACGAGTGGAAGTTTCTACTAAACAGACCGTGCGTTCCATAAGGCCCACGGATATAGGGGCAGAGGAGGTCCATGTGGTTAGGTCGGGTTATAATGAAGTAGTAAGACAGTGGGAAGGGTAATTTACACCTTTACCTTCTCCCAGGTCATGGCCCTGTCCTTGGGAATTGTGGGAACAAGACACACAGCTGCAGATATAGCAGAGCATCTGAAAAGAAAAAGCCGGGATCCTCCCTCTCCTGCTCCCAAACAGCCCCTCACCCCTACACACATTCAGATGGCGGAGCGCGTGAAGGACGTCCTGCCACAAGTTCCCCTCTCGGCCATTTATAAAGACCTCGGTGAGTATGACCTCATGTCCTCTGACATTCCCTATTGGTCAACAGTCATCATTATATGTGTATAAAGTGATCATACTCCACATCCCATAGTAACAAGCCCCGCGGTTCCTTCCTCACTGGGCAAGTAACAAGCCCCGCAGTTCCTTCCTCACTGGCCAAGTAACAAGCCCTGCAGTTCCTTCCTCACTGGGCTAGTAACAAGCCCTGCAGTTCCTTCCTCACTGGACATCACAAGCCCTCAGTTCCTTCCTCACTGGCCAAGTAACAGCCCCTGCAGTTCCTTCCTCACTGGCCAAGTAACAAGCCCCGCAGTTCCTCCTCACTGGACAAGTAACAAGCCCCGCAGTTCCTTCCTCACTGGCCAAGTAACAAGCCCTGCAGTTCCTCACTCACTGGCAAGTAACAACCCCGCAGTTCCTCCCCACTGGACAAGTAACAAGCCGCGTTTCCCCCTCAATCACTGGGCAAGTAACAACCCCCGCAGTTCCTTCCTCCGGCAGTAAAAGCCCTGCAGTTCGTTCCTTCCACTGCCAGTAACAAGCCCGCAGTTCCTTCCTCACTGGCAAGTAACAAGCCCCGCAGTTCCTTCCTCACTGGCCAAGTAACAAGCCCCGCAGTTCCTTCCTCACTGGCCAAGTAACAAGCCCCGCAGTTCCTTCCTCACTGGGCAAGTAACAGCCCTGCAGTTCCTTCGTCACTGGACAAGTAACAGGCCCTGCAGTTCCTTCCTCACTGGGCAAGTAACAAGCCCTGCAGTTCCTTCCTCACTGGGCAAGTAACAACCCTGCAGTTCCTTCCTCACTGGCACAGTAACAAGCCCGCAGTTCCTTCCTCACTGGCCAAGTAACAAGCCCCGCAGTTCCTACCTCACTGGACAAGTAACAAGCCCCCCAGTTCCTTCCTCACTGGACAAGTAACAAGCCCCGCAGTTCCTACCTCACTGGGCAAGTAACAAGCCCCGCAGTTCCTTCCTCACTGGGCAAGTAACAAGCCCTGCAGTTCCTTCCTCACTGGCCAAGTACACGCCCGCAGTTCCTTCCTCACTGGCCAAGTAACAAGCCCGCAGTTCCTTCCTCACTGGCCAAGTAACAAGCCCCGCAGTTCCTTCCTCACTGGGCAAGTAACAAGCCCTGCAGTTCCTTCCTCACTGGCCAAGTAACAAGCCCTGCAGTTCCTTCCTCACTGGCCAAGAAACAAGCCCTGCAGTTCCTTCCTCACTGCCATAACAAGCCCCTCAGTTCCTCCTCCTCACTGGGCAATCAAGCCTGCAGTTCCTTCCTCACTGGCCAAGTAACAAGCCCTCAGTTCCTTCCTCACTGGCCAAGTAACAAGCCTGCAGTCCTTCCTCCTCACTGGCCAATAACAAGCCCCGCAGTTCCTTCCTCACTGGCCAGTAACAAGCCCGGCAGTTTCCTTCTCCATGGCCATTAACAAGCCCCAGTTCCTTCCTCACTGGCCAGTAACAAGCCCCGCTTTCCTTCCCACTGGCCAGTAACAAGCCCTTGCGTTCCTTCCTCACTGGCAAGTAACAACAGCCCCGCAGTTCCTTCCTCACTGGCCAAGTAACAAGCCCCGCAGTTCCTTCCTCACTGGCAAGTAACACCCCGCATTCCTCTCACTGGGCAAGTAACAAGCCCCGCAGTTCCTTCTCACTGGCCAGTAACAAGCCCGCAGTTCCTTCCTCACTGGCCAAGTACACAGCCCGCAGTTCCTTCCTCACTGGCCAAGTACAACCCCGCAGTTCCTCTCCCTGGCCAAGTAACAGCCCCGCATCCTTCCTCACTGGCCAGTAACAAGCCCTGCAGTTCCTTCCTCACTGGCCATTAGAACAAGCCCCGCAGTTCCTTCCTCACTGGCCAAGAACAAGCCCCCATTTTCCTTTCTGGCCTCACTGCCAGTCTACCCTCCCATTCCTTGCCTACTGGCCTAGTCCCCGCTTCCTCCCCCTTCCTTCCTCCTCCTGCCATCCCTCCTTCCTCATTACGCCCTCTTCCTCCTCTCCAGTAACCTCTCCCCTCACTCCTCACTCCTTCCTTCCCCTCTCCTCCTCCTTCCTTCCTTCACTCCATCAACATCCTTCCTTCACTGGGCTACAAGCCCTCAGTTCCTCCTCCCCGTGCCTTTCCTCTCCTCGCATTCCTTTCCCTCCTTCCTATCCTCACTGCCAGTACCCCCTTCCTTTCCTCTCCTTCCCTCCCTTCCCCCTCCGTCCCCTTCCTCTCTCCTGCCTCCTCCTCCAGTTCCTTCCTCCTCTCCTCCGCTCCTTCCTTGCCTCACCTTTCCTCCTCCTCCTACCTTCCTCCTGCTTCTCCTCACTGGCCAAGTAACAAGCCCTGCAGTTTTTCCTTCCTCACTGCCAAGTAACAAGCCCCTGCAGTTTCCTTTCCTCACTGGCCAAGTAACAGCCACCCCCGGCAGTTTCCTTCCTCACTCGGGCAAGTAACAAGCCCGCCAGTTTTCCTTCCTCACTGGCCAAGTAACAAGCCCCAGTTCTTCCTTCCCTCACTGGCCAATAACAGCCCTGCAGTTTCCTTCCTCACTGGCCAAGTAAACAAGCCCTGCAGTTCCTTCCTCCTGGACAGTAACAAGCCCTGCAGTTTCCTTCCTCACTGGCCCAAGTACCAAGCCCCTGCGTTCCTTCCTCACTGGGCTAGTAAACAAGCCCTGCAGTTCCTTCCTCACGGGCTGTAACAAGCCCTGCAGTTTCCCTTCCTCACTGGTTACAAGTAGCAAGCCCCGCAGTTCCTTCCTCACTGGGCAAGTAACAAGCCCTGCAGTTCCTTCCTCACTGGCCAAGTAACAAGCCCTGCAGTTCCTTCCTCACTGGCCAAGTAACAAGCCCTGCAGTTCCTTCCTCACGGCCAAGTAACAAGCCCTGCAGTCCTTCCTCACTGGCCAGTAACAAGCCCTGCAGTTCCTTCCTCACTGGCCAAGTAACAAGCCCTGCAGTTCCTTCCTCACTGCCAAGTAACAAGCCCTGCAGTTCCTTCCTCACTGGCAAGTAACAAGCCCTCATTCCTCGTCACGGCAAGTAACAGAGCCCTGCAGTTCCTTCCTCACTGGGCAAGTAACAAGCCCTGCAGTTCCTTCCTCACGGCCAAGTAAACAAGCCTGCGTTCCTTCCTCCATTGGCATACTAGTCCAACCTTTATACCCTACCCATAATGTCTGTATAACAGTTACATAGTAACATAGTATTGGAGGTTGTATAAAACTACACTCCATCTTTCCAACCTTTATACCCTACCCATAATGTCTGTATAACAGTTACATAATAACCTAGTATGGAGGTTTGTATCAAGACATACGTCCATCTAGTCCAACCTTTATACCCTACCCATAATGTCTGTATAACAGTTCACATAGTAACAATGTATGGAGGTTGTATAAAGACGTACATCCATCTAGTCCAACCTTTTATCCCTACCCATAATGTCTGTATAACAGTTACATAGTACTAGTATTGGAGTTGTGATAAAGACATACTCCATCTAGTCCAACCTTATACCCTACCCATAATGTCTGTATAACAGTTACATAGTAACATAGTATTGGAGGTTGTATAAAGACATACGTCCATCTAGTCCAACCTTTTAACCCTACCCATAATGTCTGTATAACATTTACATAGTAACAAGTATTGGAGGTTTGTATAAAGACATACGTCCATCTAGTCCAACCTTTATACCCTACCCATAATGTCTGTATAACAGTTACATATAACATAGTATTGGAGGTTTGTATAAAGACATACGTCCCTAGTCCAACCTTATACCCTACCCATATGTCTGTATAACAGTTACACCGTAACATAGTATTGGAGGTTGTATAAAGACATAGTCATCTAGTCCAACCTTTATACCCTACCCATAATGTCTGTATAACATTACATAGTAACATAGTATTGGATTTTGTATAAAGACATACGTCCATCTAGTCCAACCTTTATTACCCTACCCTAATGTCTGTATAACAGTTACACAGTACCATAGTATTGGAGGTTGTATAAAACTACGTCCTCTGGTCCAACCTTTTATACCCTACCCATAATGTCTGTAAACAGTTACATAGTAACATAGTATTGGAGGTTGTATAAAGACATACTTCCACTATCCACCTTTTACCCTACCCATAATGTCTGTATAACAGTTACATAGTAACATAGTATTGGAGGTTGTATAAAGACATACGTCATCTAGTCCAACCTTTTTACCCTACCCATAATGTCTGTATAACAGTTACATATTAACATAGTATTGGAGGTTGTATAAAGACATACGTCCATCTAGTCCAACCTTTATACCCTACCCATATGTCTGTATAACAGTTACATAGTAAATAGTATTGGAGGTGTATAAAGACATACGTCCATCAGTCCCACCTTTTTACCCTACCCATAATGTTCTGTATACCAGTTACATAGTAACATAGTATTGGAGGTTGTATAAAGACTAACGTCCATCTAGTCCAACCTTTTTACCCTACCCTAATGTCTGTATAACAGTTACATAGTAACAAGTATTTGGAGGTTTGTATAAAGACATACGTCCATCTAGTCCCAACCTATACCCTACCCATAATGTCTGTATAACAGTTACACAGTAACTAGTATTGGAGGTTGTATAAAGACATACGTCCTCTCGTCCAACCTTTATACCCTACCCATAATGTCTGTATAACAGTTACATAGTAACATAGTATTGGAGTTGTATAAAGACATACGTCCATCTAGTCCAACCTTTTTACCCCCTACCCATAATGTCTGTATAACAGTTCATAGTAACATAGTATTGGAGTGTTAAAGACATACGTCCATCTAGTCCAACCTTTTAACCCTACCATAATGTCTGTATAACAGTTACATAGTAACATAGTATTGGAGTGTATAAAGACATACGTCCATCTAGTCCACCTTTACCCTACCCATAATGTCTGTAAACAGTTACATAGTAACATAGTATTGGAGGTTGTATAAAGACATACTCCATCTAGTCCAACCTTTTACCCTACCCATTGTCTGTATAACAGTTACATAGTAACTAGTATTGGAGGTTGTATAAAGCATACGTCCATCTAGTCCAACCTTTATACCAACCCTACCCTAATGTCTGTATAACAGTTACATAGTACCATAGTATTGGAGGTTGTAAAAGACATACGTCCATCTAGTCCAACCTTTATACCCTACCCATAATGTCTGTATAACAGTTACATATATACATAGTATTGGAGGTTGTATAAGACATACGTCCATCTAGTCCAACCTTTTTACCCTACCCATAATGTCTGTATAACAGTTACATAGTAACATAGTATTGGAGGTTGTATAAAGACATACGTCCATCTAGTCCAACCTTTATACCCTACCCATAATGTCTGTATAACAGTTCCACGTAACATAGTATTGGAGGTTGTATAAAGACATACGTCCATCTAGTCCAACCTTTTTACCCTACCCATAATGTCTGTATAACAGTTACATGTAACATAGTATGGGAGGTTGTATAAAGACATACGTCCATCTAGTCCAACCTTTATACCCTACCCCATAATGCTGTATAACAGTTACACATTAACATAGTATTGGAGGTTTATAAGACATCCGTCCATCTAGTCCAACCTTTTACCCTACCCTAATGTCTTGTATAACAGTTACATAGTAACATAGTATTGGAGGTTGTATAAAGACATACGTCCATCTAGTCCAACCTTTATACCCTACCCATAATGTCTGTATAACAGTTACACAGTAACATAGTATTGGAGGTTGTAGAGCAATACGTCCACTCGTCCCAACCTTTTACCCTACCCATAATGTCTGTATAACAGTTACACATTAACATAGTATTGGAGGTTTGTATAAAGACATACGTCCATCTAGTCCAACCTTTTACCCTACCCATAATGTCTGTATAACAGTTACACAGTAACATAGTATTGGAGGTTGTATAAAGACTAAGTCCATCTATTCCAACCTTTTACCTACCCAACCATAATGTCTGTATACAGTTACATAGTAACATAGTATTGGGGTGTATATAAGACATCCGTCCATCTAGTCCAACCTTTATACCCTACCCATAATGTCTGTATAACAGTTACTAGTAACAAGTATTTGGAGGTTGTATAAAGACATACGTCCCTCTAGTCCAACCTTTATACCCTACCCATAATGTCTGTATAACATGTTACATAGTAACATAGTATGGAGGTTGTATAAAGACATACGTCCATCTAGTCCAACCTTTATACCCTACCCATAATGTCTGTATAACAGTTACACAGTAACAATAGTATTGGAGGTTGTATAAAGACATACGTCCATCTAGTCCAACCTTTTAACCCTAACCCATAATGTCTGGATAACATTTACATAGTGACACGTATTGGAGGTTTATAAAGACATACGTCCATCTAGTCCAACCTTTATACCCTACCATAATTCTGTATAACAGTTACTAGTGAACATATATTGGAGGTTTATAAGACTACGTCCCATCTAGTCCAACCTTTATACCCTACCCTACCATATGTCTGTATAACAGTTATATAGTAACATAATATTGGAGGTTGTATAAAGACGTACGTCCATCTAGTCCAACCTTTTTACCCTACCCATAATGTCTGTATAACAGTTACATAGTGACATAGTATTGGAGGTTGTATAAAGACATACGTCCATCTAGTCCAACCTTTATACCCTACCCATAATGTCTGTATAACATTACATAGTAACATATTATTGGGAGGGTATAAAGACATACGTCCATCTAGTCCAACCTTTTACCCTACCCTAATGTCTGTATAACAGTTACATAGTAACATAGTATGGGAGGTGTATAAAGACAACGTCCATCTAGTCCAACCTTTTTACCCTACCCATAATGTTCTGTATAACAGTTACATAGTAACATAGTATTGGAGGTTTATAAAGACATAGTCCATCTAGTCCAACCTTTATACTCCTACCCATAATGTCTGTATAACAGTTACATAGTACATAGTATTGGAGGTTTGTATAAGACATACGTCCATCTAGTCCACCTTTATACCCTACCCATAATGTCTGTATAACAGTTACATAGTAACATAGTATTGGAGGTGTATAAAAACTACGTCCATCTAGTCCAACCTTTATACCCTACCATAATGTCTGTATAACAGTTACATAGTAACATAGTATTGGAGGTTGTATAAAGACATACGTCCATCTAGTCCAACCTTTATACCCTACCCATAATGTCTGTATAACAGTTACATAGTACATAGTATTGGAGGTTGTATAAAGACATACTCCCATCTGTCCACCTTTATACCTACCCATAATGTCTGTATAACAGTTACATAGTACACATAGTATTGGAGGTTGTATAAAGACATACGTCCATCTAGTCGACCTTTAACCCTACCCATAGTCTGTATAACAGTTACATAGTAAACATAGTATTGGAGGTTTATAAAGACATACGTCCACCTAGTCCAACTTTATACCTACTCCATAATGTCTGTATAACAGTTCCATATTGCACAGTTTGGAGTTGATAAAGACATACGTCCATCTAGTCCAACCTTTATACCCTACTCATAATGTCGTGTATAACAGTTACATAGTACAGTATTGGAGGTTGTATAAAGACATACGTCCATCTAGTCCACCAACCTTATACCCTACCCATAATGTCTGTATAACAGTTACAAGTAAATAGTATGGAGGTTGTATAAAGACTACGTCCATCTAGTCCACCCTTTATACCCTACCCTATGTCCTGTATAACAGTTACATAGTACACATAGTATTGGAGGTTGTATAAAGACATACGTCCATCTAGTCCAACCTTTATACCCTACCAATAAGTCTGTGTAAACAGTTACATGTACATAGTATTGAGGTTGTATAAAGACATATCCATCTAGTCCGAACCTTTATACCTACCATAATGTTGTATAACAGTTACATAGTACATAGTATTGGAGGTTGTATAAAGCATACGTCCATCTAGTCTACCTTTATACCCTACCCATAATGTCGTATAACAGTTACTAGTAACATAGTATTGGAGGTTTATAAGACATACGTCCATCTAGTCCAACCTTTATACCCTACCCATAATGCCTGTATAACAGTTACATAGTAACATAGTATTGGAGGTTGTATAAAGACATACGTCCATCTAGTCCAACCTTTACCTACCCTACCCATAATGTCTATAACAGTTACATAGTGACATAGTATTGGAGGTTGTATAAAACATACGTCCATCTAGTCGACCTTTATACCCTACCCATAATGTTGTTATAACATTACATAGTGACATAGTATTGGAGGTTGTATAAAAACATACGTCCATCTAGTCCAACCTTTATACCCTACCCATATGTCTTGTATAACAGTTACATAGTAACATCGTATTGGAGGTTGTATAAATACGTCCATCTAGTCCAACCTTTATACCCTACCCATAATGTCCATATAACAGTTACATAGTGACATAGTATTGGAGGTTGTATAAAAACATACGTCCATCTAGTCCACCTTTATACCCTACCCATAATGTCTGTATAACAGTTACATAGTAACATAGTATTGGGGTTGTATAAAGACATACGTCCATCTAGTCCACCTTTATACCCTACCCAATGTCTATAACAGTTACATAGTACATAGTATTGGAGGTTGTATAAAAATATACGTCCATCTAGTCCCCTTTATACCTCCCCCATAATGTCTTAAACAGTTACATAGTAACATGTATTGGAGGTTGTATAAAGACATACTCCATCTAGTCCGACCTTTATACCCTACCCATAATGTCTGTATAACAGTTACATAGTACCATAGTATTGGAGGTTGTATAAAGACATACGTCCCATCTAGTCCAACCTTTATACCCTACCCATATGTCTGTATAACAGTTACATAGTAACATAGTATTGGAGGTTGTATAAAGACAACGTCCATCTAGTCCAAACTTTATACCCTACCATAATGTCTGTATAACAGTTACATAGTACATAGTATTGGAGGTTGTATAAAAACATACGTCCATCTAGTCCAACCTTTATACCCTACCCATAATGTCTGTATACAGTTCACATAACATGGTATTGGAGGTTGTATAAAGAATACGTCCATCTAGTCCACCTTTTTCACCTACCCATAATGTCTTATAACAGTTACATAGTAACATAGTATTGGAGGTTGTAATAAGACATACGTCCATCTAGTCCAACCTTTATACTCCTACCCATAATGTCTGTATAACAGTTACATAGTAACTAGTATTGGAGGTTGTTATAAGACAACGTCCTACTAGTCCACCTTATACCCTACCCATAATTGTCTGTAACAGTTACATAGTAACATAGTATTGGAGGTTGTATAAAGACATACGTCCATCTAGTCCGACCTTTATCACTACCCCCTAAGTCTGTATAACAGTTACATAGTGACATAGTATTGGAGGTTGTATAAAGACTACTTCCATCTATTCCACCTTTATACCCTACCATAATGTCTGTATAACAGTTACATAGTGAACATATTGGAGGTTGTATAAAGACATACGTCCATCTAGTCCAACTTTATAACCCTACCCATAATGTCTGTATAACAGTTACGTACATAGTTTGGGTTGTATAAAGACATACGTCCATCTAGTCCAAACCTTTATACCCTACCCTAATGTCTGTATAACAGTTACATAGTACATAGTATTGGGAGGTTGTATAAGACATACGTCCATCTAGTCCAACCTTTATACCCTACCCATAATGTCTGTGATAACAGTTACATAGTAACATAGTATTGGAGGTTGTATAAAGCATAGTCCATCTAGTCCGACCTTTATACTCTACCCATAATTCTGTATAACAGTTACATAGTACATAGTATTGGAGGTTGTATAAAGACATACGTCCATCTAGTCTGAACCTTTATAACCCTACCCATAATGTCTGTATAACAGTTACATAGTAACATAGTATTGGAGGTATATAAAGACATACGTCCATCTAGTCCAACCTTTATACCCTACCCATAATGTCGTATAACAGTTACATAGTAACATAGTATTGGAGGTTTGTATAAGACATACGTCCATCTAGTCCACCCTTTATACCCTACCATAATGTCCTATAACAGTTACATAGTGACATAGTTTGGAGGTTGTATAAAAGACACGTCCATCTAGTCCGACCTTTATACCCTACCCATAATGTCTGTATAACAGTTACATAGGAACATATATGGAGGTTGTATAAAAAAATACGTCCATCTAGTCCAACCTTTATACCCTACCCATAATGTCTGTATAACAGTTACATAGTAACATAGTATGGAGGTTGTATAAAGACATACGTCCATCTAGTCCGAACCTTTATACCCTACCCATAATGTCTTATAACAGTTACATAGTGACATTGTTTGGAGGTTGTATAAAGACATACGTCCATCTAGTCGACCTTTATACCCTACCCATAATGTCCATATAACGTTACATAGTAACATAGTATTGGAGGTTTATAAAGACATACGTCCATCTGTCCACCTTTATACCCTACCCATAATGTCTGTAAACAGTTACATAGTACATAGTATTGGAGGTTGTATAAAACAATACGTCCATCTAGTCCAACCTTTATACCCTACCCATAATGTCTGTATAACATTACATATTAACATAGTATTGGAGGTTGTATAAAGACTACGCCCATCTAGTCCAACCTTTATACCCTACCCATAATGTCTGTAATACAGTTACATATGTAACATAGTATTGGAGGTTGTATAAAGACATACGTCCATCTAGTCCGACCTTTATACCCTACCCATAATGTCGTATAACAGTTACATAGTACATAGTATTGGAGGTTGTATAAAGACATACGTCCATCTAGTCCAACCTTTATACCCTACCCATAATGTCGTTATAACAGTTACATAGTAACATAGTATTGGAGGTTGTATAAAGACATACGTCCATCTGTCCAACCTTTATACCTACCCATAATGTCTGTAAACAGTTACATAGTAAACATAGTATTGGATTGTATAAAACATACGTCCATCTAGTCCAACCTTTATACCCTACCCATAATGTCTGTATACAGTTACATGTAACATAGTATTGGAGGTTGTATAAAGACATACGTCCATCTATGTCAACCTTTATACCCTACCCATAATGCTGTATTACAGTTACATAGTAACTATTATTGGGAGGTTGTATAAAGACATACGTCCATCTAGTCCAACCTTTATACCCTACCCATAATGTCTGTATAACAGTTACATAGTAACATAGTATTGGAGGTTGTATAAAGAACTACGTCCATCTAGTCCAACCTTTATACCCTACCCATAATGTCTGTATAACAGTTTACATAGTAACATAGTATTGGAGTTTGTATAAAGACATACGTCCATCTAGTCACCTTTATACCCTACCCATAATGTCTGTATAACAGTTACATAGTAACATAGTATTGGAGGTTGTATAAAGACATACGTCCATCTAGTCCAACCTTTAACCCTACCCATAATGTCTGTATAACAGTTACATAGTAACATAGTATTGAGGTTGTATAAAGACATACGTCCATCTAGTCCAACCTTTATACCCTACCCATATGTCTGTTATAACAGTTACATAGTACTAGTATGGAGGTTGTTAAAGACATAACGTCCATCTGAGCCAACCTTTATAACCCTACCCATAATGTCTGTATAACAGTTACATGTACAAGTATTGGAGGTTGTATAAAGACATACGTCCATCTAGTCCAACCTTTTATCCTACCCATATGTCTGTATAACAGTTACTAGTAACAGTAGTATGGGAGGTTGTATAAAGACATACGTCCATCTAGTCCAACCTTTATATCCTTACCCATAATGTCTGTATAACAGTTACATATTACATATATTGGAGGTTGTATAAAGACATACGTCCATCTAGTCCAACCTTTATATCCTACCCAAATGTCTGTATAACAGTACATATTAACATAGTATTGGAGGTTGTATAAAGACATACGTCCTCTAGTCCAACCTTTTTACCTACCCTATAAGGTCTGTATAACAGTTACATAGTAACAAGTATTGGAGGTTATAAAGACATATGTCCATCTAGTCCAACCTTTATACCTACCCATAATGTCTGTATAACAGTTACATAGTACATAGTTTGGAGTTTATATAAGACATATGTCCATCTAGTCCAACCTTTATATCCTACCCATAATGTCTGTAATAACAGTTACATAGTACATAGTATTGGAGGTTGTATAGACATACGCCCACTAGTCCAACCTTTATACCCTACCCATATGTCTGTATAACAGTTACATAGTGACATATATTGAGGTTGTATAAAGACTACGTCCATCTAGTCCGACCTTTATACCCTACCCATATGTCTGTAAACCTTACATATTAACATAGTATTGGAGTGTATAAAGACATACGTCCGTCTAGTCCACCTTTATCCCTACCCATAATGTCCTATAACAGTTTCATAGTAACATAGTTATGGAGGTTGTATAAAGACACGTCCATCTAGTCCGACCTTTATACCCTACCCATAATGTCTGTAAAACAGTTACATAGTAACATAGTATTGGAGGTGTTGTATAAGACATACGTCCGTCTAGTCCAACCTTTATACCCTACCCATAATGTCTGTATCGTTACATAGTAACATAGTATTGGAGGGTTGATAAAGACTACGTCCTCTAGTCCAACCTTATACCCTACCCATAATGTCTGTATAACAGTTACATAGTAATAGTATTGGAGGTTGTATAAAGACATACGTCCATCTAGTCCAACCTTTATACCCTACCCATAATGTCGGTACATTGCTGGTTCTCCATCCTCCACTGTAATCTCGTTGAACCCATTACACCCGTGAGATTTGCTGGATGGAATTCCCATTCAGTCTGATGGTCAGGACTGCCCTGCTAGCTGTACATTACACTGAAAGTAAAACGTGGACCGGATGTTGTGCATGTGGATTCTGAATAGCATTTTCTGGGGGACTTGTGCATGAATATTCATTTTGGTTGATTGCAGTACTTTAAATGTAGGGGTATTAATCAATAATGTGATTCTCTTTAATATAGAAATGCCTGTTCCTGTAGTCGGAGAGCGAGCGGTTCTATCTCTAGTCTGAATTGTTATTTAAGGAAGCCTATCGAGACCTCTAGGATGTGCTCTGAATGTATCCCAGGTTATATCCTGGGGAGTGTGGATCTTCCATAGGGTCGTACTCTTCTATTTGTGAGATCCAAAAGGGGTGAATATTAAGAGATCTGGGGGTTACGGGTCTCTGGTGGTGGGTAGAGCTAGAACCTTGGGGGATGGTGTGATGTACTGCTTGGGAGATACTCCACCTGGGTCTCTGTGGCACTAGGCTGCCTTTATAGAGATACTCCACCTGGGTCTCTGTGGCACTAGGCTGCCTTATAAAGATACTCACCTGGTCTCTGTGGCACTAGGCTGCCTTTATAGGATACCCACCTGGGTCTCTGTGACTAGCTGCATGGACTCACCTGTCTCTGTGATGTCTATAGAGATACTCCACCTGGGTCTCTGTGGCACTAGGCTGCCTTTATAGAGATACTCCACCTGGGTCTCTGTGGCACTAGGCTGCCTTTATAGAGATACTCCACCTGGGTCTCTGTGGCACTAGGCTGCCTTTATAGAGATACTCCACCTGGGTCTCTGTGGCACTAGGCTGCCTTTATAGAGATACTCCACCTGGGTCTCTGTGGCACTAGCTGTCTTTATAGAGATACTCCACCTGGGTCTCTGTGGCACTAGGCTGCCTTTATAGAGATACTCCACCTGGGTCTCTGGCACTAGGCTGCCTTTATAGAGATACTCCACCTGGGTCTCTGTGGCACTAGGCTGCCTTTATAGAGATACTCCACCTGGTCTCTGTGGCACTAGGCTGCCTTTAGAATACTCCACCTGGGTCTCTGTGGCACTAGGCTGCCTTTATAGAGATACTCCACCTGGGTCCTCTGTGGCACTAGGCTGCCTTTATAGAGATACTCCACTGGGTCTCTGTGCACTAGGCTGCCTTTATGAGAGACTCCACCTGGGTCTCTGTGGCACTAGGCTTGCCTTTATAGAGATATCTCACCTGGGTCTCTGTGGCACTAGGCTGCCTTTATAGAGATACTCCACCTGGGTCTCTGTGGCACTAGGCTGCCTTTATAGAGATACTCCACCTGGGTCTCTGTGGCACTAGGCTGCCTTTATAGAGATACTCCACCTGGGTCTCTGTGGCACTAGGCTGCCTTATGAGATACTCCCACCTGGGTCTCTGTGGCACTAGGTGCCTTTATAGAGATACTCCACCTGGGTCTCTGTGGCACTAGGCTGCCTTTATAGAACAAGTGGTCCAGATGTGACCTTGTGAGATGCAGGATTGCTGATTCCTGATATATCTGCCCATCCTCCCTCTGACATTAACTGAGCCAGGGTGGAGGGTTCATTGTCGCCTGCAGACAGATGGGGATCTGGGAACTTGTCTTTATGTGGACACAGCGACATATTAAAACCAAACATGCAGATAACTGAAATGTAATGCAAATGATATCGTCTTTGGAAGCAATTGAAGTGAAGACCTGGGATGACAAAAGGCGCTCCCACTATTCCTAGCGCTACGCACACACATCGCCCCTCATCGTATTACCGTACCTTTAATATTTTGAATGGCAGAGACAGATTATCTAAGGGATTATGGAGCCATCAGAGTGTAGCAGGTGTGGATCTGGAAGGCAGTTGGTGTCGGTTTGATAGAACAAATACCTGGACATTCCAGGTAAGAAGGTAGGTGGTAAGGTTGGGGGGGAGGGGAGGAGAATGGAGGAGACTATATATTATTATGGAATCCTTACATTGCGGTACATTATACAAACATAACTTGTTTAATAGAAACAATACAATATTTATAACAACTGCTACACAGCAGCACCTATTGATGCACTTCTGAACTGCAGGCGAGTTTGTTGCCGTCTCAGTCAATTTGTGTGTAGTGAGTAACTGTCGGCTGGGGTGGGGGGACTAGTTCTCCGTCCGGACCTGTCGGACTACACTGGCGTTGGAGCGAGCGATCGGGTAAGTACCTTACTGTCTCTACTGGCTCCTGCAGGTAATACATCTACAGTGTAGATTCCCTTTAATCGTGACATCTATAGTCACACATTGATAGATGACTGTAGCTCAATTTCCCACAGTGTTGGCCCTTTAAACCTCATTGCATTCTATACATACCAGTGGAACTCTGCTAATCCGGTCCACGTTTTATTAAATGTAATATACCGCTAGCAGGCCAGTCCTGACTCTCTAACTGAATGGGATTCCCCTCCAGCAAGTCTCGCAGAGAACGAGATTACAGTGGAACAGGGAGAGCCAGCAAGTAAAGTTGGAAGGGTAACCTTTACCAATGGCGCAGTAACAGTGTGTGATTTAAAGGTACAGCTTTACCAATGGCGCAGTAACATAGTGTGTGATTTAAAGGTACAGCTTTACCAATGGCACAGTAACATAGTGTGTGTGATTTAAAGGTACAGCTTTCCAATGGCACAGTAAACATAGTGTGTGATTTAAAGGTACAGCTTTACCAATGGCACAGTAACATAGTGTGTGATTTAAAGGTACAGCTTTACCAATGGCACAGTAACATAGTGTGTGTGATTTAAAGGTACAGCTTTACCAATGGCACAGTAACATAGTGTGTGATTTAAAGGTACAGCTTTACCAATGGCACAGTAACATAGTGTGTGTGATTTAAAGGTACAGCTTACCAATGCACAGTAACATAGTGTGTTGTGATTTAAGGTACAGCTTTACCAATGGCACAGTAACATAGTGTGTGATTTAAAGGTACAGCTTACCAATGGACAGTAACATAGTGTGTGATTTAAAGGTAACGCTTTACCAATGGCGCAGTAACATAGTGTGTGATTTAAAGGTACAGCTTTACCAATGGCGCAGTAACAGTGTTGTGATTTAAAGGTACAGCTTTACCAATGCAGCAGTAACATAGTGTGTGATTTAAAGGTAGCTTTACCATGGCACAGTAACATAGTGTGTGATTTAAAGGTACAGCTTTACCAATGGCCAGTACATAGTGTGTGATTTAAGGTTACAGCTTTACCAATGGCACAGTAACATAGTGTGTGTGATTTAAAGGTACAGCTTTACCAATGGCACAGTAACATAGTGTGTGATTTAAAGGTACAGCTTTACCAATGGCACAGAACATAGTAGTGTGTGATTTAAAGGTACAGCTTTACCAATGGCGCAGTAACATAGGTGTGATTTAAAGGTACAGCTTTACCAATGGCACAGTAAACATAGTGTGATTTTAAAGGTACAGCTTTACCAAGGCGCAGTAACATAGTGTGTGATTAAAGGTACAGCTTTACCAATGGCACAGTAACAGTGTGTGATTTAAAGTACAGCTTTACCAATGGCACAGTAACATAGTGTGTGATTTAAAGGTACAGCTTTACCAATGGCACAGTAACATAGTGTGTGATTTAAAGGTCAGCTTACCAATGGCACCGTACATATGTGTGTGATTTAAAGGTACAGCTTTACCCATGGCACAGTAACATAGTGTGTGTGATTTAAAGTACAGCTTTACCAATGGGCACAGTAACATAGTGTGTGATTTAAAGGTACAGCTTTACCATGGCGCAAGTAACATAGTGTGATTTAAGGTACAGCTACCAAGGCACAGTAACATGTGTGTATTTAAAGGTACAAGCTTTACCAATGGCACAGTACAAGTGTGTGATTTAAAGGTACAGCTTTACCAATGGCACAGTAACATAGTGTGTGATTTAAAGGTACAGCTTTACCAATGGCACGAGTAACATAGTGTGTGATTTAAAGGTACAGCTTTACCAATGGCAAGTAACAAGTGTGTGTGATTTAAGTACAGCTTTACAATGGACGCAGTAACATAGTGTGTGATTTAAAGGTACAGCTTTACAATGGCCACAGTAACATAGTGTGTGATTTAAAGGTACAGCTTTACCAATGGCACAGATAACATAGGTGTGATTTAAAGGTACCGCTTTACCAATGGCGCAGTAACTATGTGTGTGATTTAAAGGTACAGCTTACCAATGCGCAAGTAACATAGTGTGTGATTTAAAGGTACAGCTTTACCAATTGGCACAGTAACATAGTGTGTGTGATTTAAAGGTACAGCTTTACCAATGCGCAGTAACATAGTGGTGATTTAAAGGTACAAGCTTTACCAATGGCACAGTAACATAGTGTGTGATTTAAAGGTAACGCTTTACCAATGGCACAGTAAAATAGGTGTGTGATTTAAAGGTACAGCTTTACCAATGGCCAGTAACATAGTGTGTGATTTAAAGGTACAGCTTTACCAATGGCACAGTAACATAGTGTGTGATTTAAGGTACAGCTTACCAATGGCACAGCAGAACATAGTGTGGTGATTTAAAGGTACAGCTTTACCAATGGCACAGTAACATAGTGTGTGATTTAAAGGTACAGCTTTACCAAGGCCAGAACAAGTGTGTGTGATTTAAAGGTACAGCTTTACCAATGGCACAGTAACATAGTGGTGTGATTTAAGGTACAGCTTTACCAATGGACAGCAGTAACATAGTGTGTGATTTAAAGGTACGTTTACCAATGGCACAGTAACATAGGTGTGGTTTAAAGGTACAGCTTTACCAAGGCACAGCAGAACTAGTGTGTGTGATTAAAGGTACAGCCTTACCAATGGCCACAGTAACATAGTGTGTGTGATTTAAAGGTACAGCTTTACCAATGGCCGCAGTAACATGTGTGTGATTTAAAGGTACAGCTTTACCAATGGCGCCAAGAGTAACATAGTGGTGTGATTTAAAGGTACAGCTTTACCAATGGCGCAGTAACATTTGTGGTGATTTAAGGTACAGCTTTACCAATGGCACAGTAACATAGTGTGTGTGATTTAAAGGTAAAGCTTACAAGGCGCAAGTAAACAAGTGTGTGGATTTAAAGGTACAGCTTTACCAATGGCGCACAGGAACATAGTGTTGATTTAAAGGTACAGCTTTACCAATGGGCACGACATAGGTGTTGATTTAAAGGTACAGCTTTACCAATGGCACAGTAACATAGTGTGTGATTTAAAGGTACAGCTACCAATGGCACAGTAACAGTGTGTGATTTAAAGGTCAGCTTACCAATGGCACAGTAACATAGTGTGTGATTTAAAGGTACAGCTTTACCAATGGCACAGTAACATATGTGTGATTTAAAGGTACAGCTTTACCAATGCGCCAGTAACATAGTGTGTGTGATTTAAAGGTACAGCTTTACCAATGGCACAGTAACAGTGGTGTGATTAAAGGTACAGCTTACCAATGGCGCAGTACTACAGTAACATAGTGTGTGATTTAAAGGTACAGCTTTACCAATGGCACAGTAACATAGTGTGTGATTTAAGGTACAGCCTTTACCATGGCGCAGTAACATATGTGTGGATTTAAAGGTACAGCTTTACCAATGGCACAGTAACGGTGTGTGATTTAAGGTACAGCTTTACACAATGGCGCAGTAACATAGTGGTGTTTAAAGGTACAGCTTTACCAATGGCGCAAGTAACATAGTGTGAGTGTAAGGTACAGCTTTACCAATGGCACAGTAACATAGTGTGTGTGATTTAAAGGTACAGCTTTACCAATGGCACAGTAACATAGTGTGTGTGATTTAAAGGTACACGCTTTACCAATGGCCGAGTAAACATAGTGTGTTGATTTAAGGTACAGCTACCAATGGCACAGTAATGTGTGTGATTTAAAGGTACAGCTTTACCAATGGCACAGTAACATAGGTGGTGATTTAAAGGTACAGCTTACCAATGGCAGCGCAAGTAACATAGTGTGTGATTTAAAGGTACAGCTTACCAAGGCACAGTAACATAGTGTGTGTATTTAAAGGTACAGCTTTACCAATGGCACAGTAACATAGTGTGTGTGATTAAGGTACAGCTTTACCAATGGCACCAGTAAAATAGTGGTGGATAAAGGTACAGCTTACCAATGGCACAGTAACATAGTGTGTGTGATTTAAAGGTACAAGCTTTACCAATGGCACAGTAACAGTAGTGTGTGATTTAAAGGTACAGCTTTACCAATGGCACAGTAACATAGTGTGTGTGATTTAAAGGTAAGCTTTACCAATGGCCACAGTAACATAGTGTGTGATTTAAAGGTACAGCTTTACAATGGCAGTAACATAGTGTGTGTGATTTAAAGGTACAGCTTTACCAATGCACAGTAACATGTGGTGTGATTTAAAGGTACAGCTTTACCAATGGCAGTAACATGTGTGATTTAAAACAGCTTTACCAATGGCGCAATAGGTGTGATTAAGGTAGGCAGCTTTACCAATGGCCAGTAACATAGTGTGTGATTAAAGGTACAGCTTTACCAATGGCACAGTAACATTAGTGTGTGATTTAAAGGTACAGCTTTACCAATGGCCAGTAACATGTGTGGTGATTAAAGGTACAGCTTTACCAATGGAGCAGTAACAGTAATAGTGTGTGATTTAAAGGTACAGCTTTACCAATGGCACAGTAACATAGTGTGTGATTTAAAGGTACAGCTTTACCATGGCACAGTACATAGTGTGTGATTTAAAGGTACAGCTTTACCAATGGCACAGTAACATAGTGTGTGATTTAAAGGTACAGCTTTACCAATGGCACAGTAACATAGTGTGTGATTTAAAGGTACAGCTTTACCAATGGCACAGTACAAGTGTGTGATTTAAAGGTACAGCTTTACCAATGGCACAGAACATAGTGTGTGATTTAAAGGTTACAGCTTTACCAATGGCCAGTAACATAGTGTGTGATTAAAGGTACAGCTTTACCAATGCGCAAGTAACATAGTGTGTGATTTAAAGGTACAGCTTACCAATGGAACAATAGAGTAAATAGGTGTGATTTAAAGGTACAGCTTTACCAATGGCACAGTAACATAGTGTGTGATTTAGGAAGCAGCTTACCAATGGCGCAGTAACATAGTGTGTGATTTAAAGGTACAGCTTTACCAATGGGCCAGGTAACATAGTGTGTGATTTAAAGGTCAGCTTTACCAATGGCGCAGAGTAAACATAGTGTTGATTTAAAGGTTACAGCTTTACCAATGGCACAGTAACATAGTGTTGATTTAAAGGTACAGCTTTACCAATGGCGCAGTAGTAGTAGTTAATAGTAAACATAGTGTGTGATTTAAAGGTACAGCTTACCAATGGCACAGTAACATAGTGTGTGTGATTTAAAGGTACAGCTTTACCAATGCACAGTAACATAGTGTGGTGATTTAAGGTACAGACTTTACCAATGGCGCAAGTAAACTAGTGTGTGTGATTAAAGGTACAGCTTTACCAATGGCACAGTAACATAGTGTGTGATTTAAAGGTACAGCTTTACCAATGGCACAGTAACATAGTGTGTGTATTTAAAGGTACAGCTTTACCAATGCACAGAGTAACATAGTGTGTGATTTAAAGGTACAGCTTTACCAATGGCCAAAGTAACAAGTGTGTGTGATTTAAAGGTACAGCTTTACCAATGGCACAGTAACATAGTGTGTGATTTAAAGGTACAGCTTTACCAATGGCACAGTAACATAGTGTGTGTTTTAGTACAGTTTACCAATGGCACAGTAACATAGTGTGTGATTTAAAGGTACAGCTTTACAATGGCACAGTAACATAGTGTGTGATTTAAAGGACAGCTTTACCAATGGCAGTAACATAGTGTGTGATTTAAAGGTACAGCTTTACCAATGGCGCAGTAACATAGTGTGTGATTTAAAGGTACAGCTTTACCAATGGCACAGTAACATAGTGTGTGATTTAAAGGTACAGCTTTACCAATGGCGCAGTAACAGTGTGTGATTTAAAGGTACAGCTTTACCAATGGCACAGTAACATAGTGTGTGTGATTTAAAGGTACAGCTTTACCAATGGCACAGTAACATAGTGTGTGTGATTAAAGGTACAGCTTTACCAATGGCACAGTAACATAGTGTGTGATTTAAAGGTACAGCTTTACCAATGGCGCAGTAACATAGTGTGTGTGATTTAAAGGTACAGCTTTACCAATGGCACAGTAACATAGTGTGTGATTTAAAGGTACAGCTTTACCAATGGCCAGTAACATAGTGTGTGATTTAAAGGTACAGCTTTACCAATGGCCAGTAACATGTGTGTGTGATTTAAAGGTACAGCTTTCCAATGGCACAGTAACATAGGTGTGTGATTTAAAGGTACAGCTTTACCAATGGACAGTAACATAGTGTGTGTTGATTTAAAGGTACAGATTTACCAAGGGCACAGTACACAGTGTGTGATTTAAAGGTAAGCTTTACAATGGCACAGTAAACATAGTGTGTGATTTAAAGGTACAGCTTTACCAATGGCACAGTAACATAGTGTGTGATTTAAAGGTACAGCTTTACCAATGGCACAGTAACATAGTGTGTGTGATTTAAAGGTACAGCTTTACCAATGGCACAGTAACATAGTGTGTGTGATTTAAAGGTACAGCTTTACCAATGGCACAGTAACATAGTGTGTGATTAAAGGTACAGCTTTACCAATGGCACAGTAACATAGTGTGTGATTTAAAGGTACAGCTTTACCCATGGCGCAGTAACATAGTGTGTGTGATTTAAAGGTACAGCTTTACCAATGGCACAGTAACATAGTGTGTGATTTAAAGGTACAGCTTTACCAATGGCAAGTAACATAGTGTGTGTGATTTAAAGGTACAGCTTTACCAATGGCACAGTAACATAGTGTGTGTGATTTAAGGTACAGCTTTACCAATGGCACAGTAACATAGTGTGTGATTTAAAGGTACAGCTTTACCAATGGCGCAGTAACATAGTGTGTGATTTAAAGGTACAGCTTTACCAATGGCACAGTAACAGTGTGTGATTTAAAGGTACAGCTTTACCAATGGCACAGTAACATAGTGTGTGATTTAAAGGTACAGCTTTACCAATGGCACAGTAACATAGTGTGTGATTTAAAGGTACAGCTTTACCAATGCGCACAGTAACATAGTGTGTGATTTAAAGGTACAGCTTTACCAATGGCACAGTAACATAGTGTGTGATTTAAAGGTACAGCTTTACCAATGGCGCAGTAACATAGTGTGTGTGATTTAAAGGTACAGCTTTACCAATGGGACAGTAACATAGTGTGTGTGATTTAAAGGTACAGCTTTACCAATGGACAGTAACATGTGTGTGATTTTAAAGGTACAGCTTACCAATGGCACAGAACATAGTGTGTGTTTAAAGGTACAGCTTTACCAATGGCACAGTAACATAGTGTGTGATTTAAAGGTACAGCTTTACCAATGGCACGAGTAAAGTGTGTGATTAAAGGTACAGCTTTACAATGGCACAGTAACATAGTGTGTGATTTAAAGGTACAGCTTTACCAATGCGCAGTATACATAGTGTGTGATTTAAAGGTACAGCTTTACCAATGGCCAGTAACATAGTGTGTGTGATTTAAGGTACAGCTTTACCAATGGCCAGTAACATAGTGTGTGATTTAAGGACAGCTTTACCAATGGCGCAGTAAATAGTGTGTGTGATTTAAAGGTACAGCTTTACCAATGGCACAGTAACATAGTGTGTGATTTAAAGGTACAGCTTTACAATGGCACAGTAACATAGTGTGTGATTTAAAGGTACAGCTTTACCAATGGCACAGTAACTAGTGTGTGATTTAAAGGTACAGCTTTACCAATGGACAGTAACATAGTGTGTGATTTAAAGGTACAGCTTTACCAATGGCGCAAGTAACATAGTGTGTGATTTAAAGGTACAGCTTTACCAATGGCGCAGTAACATAGTGTGTGTGATTTAAAGGTACAGCTTTACCAATGGCGCAGTAACATAGTGTGTGATTTAAAGGTACAGCTTTACCAATGGCGCAGTCAGTACATAGGTGTGATTTAAAGGTACAGCTTTACCAATGGCACAGTAACATAGTGTGTGATTTAAAGGTACAGCTTTACCAATGGCACAGTAAAATAGTGTGTGTGATTAAAGGTACAGCTTTACACATGGCACAGTAACAAGTGTGTGATTTAAAGGTACAGCTTTACCAATGGCACAGTAACATAGTGTGTGATTAAAGGTACAGCTTTACCAATGGCACAGTAACAATGTGTGTGATTTAAAGGTACAGCTTTACCAATGGCACAGTAACATAGTGTGTGTGATTTAAAGGTACAGCTTTACCAATGGCGCAGTAACATAGTGTGTGATTTAAAGGTACAGCTTACCAATGGCACAGTAACATAGTGTGTGTGTGATTTAAAGGTACAGCTTTACCAATGGCACAGTAACATAGTGTGTGATTTAAAGGTACAGCTTTACCAATGGCGCAGTAACATAGTGTGTGATTTAAAGGTACAGCTTTACCAATGCACAGTAACATAGTGTGTGATTTAAAGGTACAGCTTACCAATGGCACAGTAACATAGTGTGTGATTTAAAGGTACAGCTTTACCAATGGCGCAGTAGTAACATAGTGTGTGATTTAAAGGTACAGCTTTACCAATGGCACAGTAACATAGTGTGTGATTAAAGGTACAGCTTTACCAATGGCACAGTAACATAGTGTGTGATTTAAAGGTACAGCTTTACCAAGGACAGTAACAGTGTGTGATTTAAAGGTACAGCTTACCAATGGGCAGAACATAGTGTGTGATTTAAGGTACAGCTTTCCAATGGCACAGTAACATAGTGTGTGATTTAAAGGTACAGCTTTACCAATGGCACAGTAACAGTGTGTGATTTAAAGGTACAGCTTTACCAATGGCACAGTAACATAGTGTGTGATTTAAAGGTACAGCTTTACCAATGGCGCAGTACAGTAACAGTGTGTGGTTGAAAGGTACAGCTTTACCAATGGCACAGAACATAGTGTGTGATTTAAAGGTACAGCTTTACCAATGGACAGTAACATAGTGTGTGATTTAAAGGTACAGCTTTACCAATGGCACAGTAACATAGTGTGTGATTTAAAGTACAGCTTTACCAATGGCACAGACATAGTGTGTGATTTAAGGTACAGCTTTACCAATGGCACAGTAACATAGTGTGTGATTTAAGGTACAGCTTTACCAATGGCGCAGTAACAAGTGTGTGATTTAAAGGTAGCTTTACCAATGGCACAGTAACGTGTGTGATTTAAAGGTACAGCTTTACCAATGGCACAGTAACATAGTGTGTGTGATTTAAAGGTACAGCTTTACCAATGGCACAGTAACATAGTGTGTGTGATTTAAAGGTACAGCTACCAATGGCACAGTAACATAGTGTGTGATTTAAAGGTACAGCTTTACCAATGGCCAGTAACATAGTGGTGTGATTAAAGGTACAGCTTTACCAATGGACAGTAACATAGTGTGTGTGATTAAAGGTACAGCTTTACCAATGGCACAGTAACATAGTGTGTGTGATTTAAAGGTAAGCCTTACCAAATGGACAGTAACATAGTGTGTGATTTAAAGGTACAGCTTTACCAATGGGACAGTAACATAGTGTGTGTGATTTAAAGGTACAGCTTTACAATGGCACAGTAACATAGTGTGTGATTTAAAGGTACAGCTTTACCAATGGCGCAGCAGTAACATAGTGTGTGTGATTTAAAGGTACAGCTTTACCAATGGCACAGTAACATAGTGTGTGTGATTTAAAGGTACAGCTTTACCAATGGCGCATCAAACATAGTGTGTGATTTAAAGGTACAGCTTTACCAATGGCCAGTACATAGAGTGTGTGATTTAAGGTACAGCCTTTACCAATGAGCCAGTAACATAGTGTGTGATTTAAAGTACAGCTTTACCAAATGGCACAGTAACATAGTGTGTGATTTAAAGGTAAAGCTTTACCAATGGCACAGTAACATAGTGTGGTGTTTAAAGGTACAGCTTTACCAATGGCACAGTAACATAGGTGTGTGATTTAAAGGTACAGCTTTACCAATGGCACAGTAACATAGTGTGTGGATTTAAAGGTACAGCTTTACCAATGCGCAGTAACATAGTGTGTGTGATTTAAAGGTACAGCTTTACAATGGCACAGTAACATAGTGTGTGTGATTTAGGTACAGCTTACCAATGGCACAGTAACATAGTGTGTGTGATTTAAAGGTACAGCTTTACCAATGGCACAGTAACATAGTGTGTGATTTAAAGGTACAGCTTTACCAATGGCACAGTAACAGTGGTGTGATTTAAAGGTACAGTTTACCAATGGCACAGTACATACATAGTGTGTGATTTAAAGGTACAGCTTACAATGGCACAGTAACATAGTGTGTGATTTAAAGGTACAGCTTTACCAATGGCACAGTAACATAGGTGTGTGATTTAAAGGTACAGCTTTACCAATGGCACAGTAACATAGTGTGATTTAAAGGTACAGCTTACCAATGGCACAGTAACTAGTGTGTTGATTTAAAGGTACAGCTTTACCAATGGCACGTACATAGTGTGTGATTTAAAGGTACAGCTTTACCAATGGCACAGTAACATAGTGTGTGATTTAAAGGTACAGTTACCAATGGCGCAGTAACATAGTGTGTGTGATTTAAAGGTACAGCTTTACCAATGGCCAGTAACATAGTGTGTGATTTAAAGGTACAGCTTTACCAATGGCACAGTAACTAGTGTGTGTGTATTTAAAGGTACAGCTTTACCAATGGCACAGTAAAATAGTGGGTGATTTAAAGGTACAGCTTTACCAATGGCACAGTAACATAGTGTGTGATTTAAAGGTACAGCTTACCAATGGCAAGTAACATAGTGTGTGATTTAAAGGTACAGCTTTACCAATGGCACAGTAACATAGTGTGTGTGATTTAAAGGTACAACTTTCCAATGGCGCAGTAATAGTAGAACATAGTGTGTGTTTTAAAGGTACAGCTTTACCAATGGCACAGTAACCTAGTGTGTGATTTAAAGGTACAGCTTTACCATGGCACAGAACATAGTGTGTGGATTTAAAGGTACAGCTTTACCAATGGCGCATAGTAAGTATGTGTGTGATTTAAAGGACAGCTTTACCAATGGCGCACAGTAACATAGTGTGTGTGATTTAAAGGTACAGCTTTACCAATGGCACAGTAACATAGTGTGTGATTTAAAGGTACAGCTTTACCAATGGCACAGTAACATAGTGTGTGTGATTTAAAGGTACAGCTTTACCAATGGCGCAGTAACATAGTGTGTGATTTAAAGGTACGCTTTACCAATGGCAGTAACATAGTGTGTGTGATTTAAAGGTACAGCTTTACCAATGCGCCAGTAACATAGTGTGTGTGATTTAAAGGTACAGCTTTACCAATGGCACAGTAACATAGTGTGTGATTTAAAGGTACAGCTTTACCAATGGCGCAGTAACATAGTGTGTGTGATTTAAAGGTACAGCTTTACCAATGGCACAGTAACATAGTGTGTGATTTAAGGTACAGCTTACCAATGGCGACGTAGTAACATAGTGTGTGGATTTAAAGGTACAGCTTACCAATGGCAAGTAACATAGTGTGTGATTTTAAAGGTACAGCTTTACCAATGGCTGACAGTAACATAGTGTGTGATTTAAAGGTACAGCTTTACCAATGGCACAGTAACATAGTGTGTGATTTAAAGGTAACAGCTTTACCAATGGCACAGTAACATGTGTGTGATTTAAAGGTACAGCTTTACCAATGGCCAGTAACTAGTGTGTGTGATTTAAAGGTACAGCTTTACCAATGGCACAGTAACATAGTGTGTGATTTAAAGGTACAGCTTTACCAATGGCACAGTAAACAGTGTGTGATAAAGGTAGCTTTACCAATGGCACGTAACATAGTGTGTGTGATTTAAAGGTACAGCTTTACCAATGGAGCAGTACATATGTGTGTGATTTAAAGGTCAGCTTTACCAATGGCACAGTAACATAGTGTGTGATTTAAAGGTCAGCTTTACCAATGGCGCCGTAACATTGTGTGTGTTTAAAGGTACAGCTTTACCAATGGCGCAGTAACATAGTGTGTGATTTAAAGGTACAGCTTTACCAATGGCCAGTAACATAGTGTGTGTGATTTAAAGGTACAGCTTAAAGGCGCATAGTAACATAGTGTGTGATTAAAGGTACAGCTTACCAATGGCACAGTAACAACGTGTGTGTGATTTAAAGGTACAGCTTTACCAATGGCGCAGTAACATAGTGTGTGTGATTTAAAGGTACAGCTTTGCAATGCACACGTCCATTCCCTTTAAGGCTAGTAGTCACTAGAACCCCCAGATCTAATACATGGTTTAATCATTTGTTGTGCCACCTACAATCTAGGACTCACTTGTGCTGTTAATGTGAAATTTGGCATTTTCTTTTCGCTGTACAGGGTGTGTAGATACAACAATCACCAATCTGCTGGAGGGCCGAGTCCAGTTTTCATCTGAAGAGGACACACTTAGTGGAAAGGAGACTCCAGGAAGAAGTTCGGAGAATGACAGGGTAATTCATAATAAGTCATTGTTTGGGTAATTCATAATAAAAGGCATTGTTTGGGTAATTCATAATAAGTCATTGTTTGGGTAATTCATAAAAAAGGCATTGTTTGGGTATTCATAAAAAAGGCATTGTTTGGGTAATTCATAATAAAAGGCATTGTTTGGGTAATTCATAATAAAGGCATGTTGTGGTAATTCTAATAAAAAGGCATTGTTTGGGTAATTCATAATAAAAGGCATTGTTTGGGTAATTCATAATAAAAGTCATTGTTTGGGTAATTCATAATAAAAGGCATTGTTTGGGTAATTCATAATAAAAGGCATTGTTTGGGTAATTCATAATAAAAGTCATTGTTTGGGTAATTCATAATAAAATGCATTGTTTGGGTAATTCTAATTAAAAGGCATTGTTGGGTAATTCATAATAAAAGGCATTGTTTGGGTAATTCATAATAAAAGGCATTGTTTGGGTAATTCATAATAAAAGGCATTGTTTGGGTAATTCATAATAAAAGGCATTGTTTGGGTAATTCATAATAAAAGTCATTGTTGGGTAATTCATAATAAGTCATTGTTTGGGTATTCATAATAAAAGTCATGTTTTGGGTATTCATAATAAAAGCATTGTTTGGGTAATTCATAATAAGTCATTGTTTGGGTAATTCATAATAAAGCATTGTTGGGTTATATCATAATAAAGTCATTGTTTGGGTAATTCATAATAAAAGGCATTGTTTGGGTAATTCATATAAAAGGCATGTTTGGGGAATTCATAATAAAAGGCATTGTTTGGGTAATTCATAATAAAGGCATTGGTTGGGTAATTCATAATAAAAGGCATGTTTGGGTAATTCATAATAAAAGGCATTGTTTGGGTAATTCATAATAAAAGTCATTGTTTGGGTAATCAAATAAAAGGCATTGTTTGGGAATTCAATAAAGGCATTGTTTGGGTAATTCATAATAAAAGGCATTGTTTGGGTAATTCAAATAAAAGGCATTGTTTGGGTTAATTCATAATAAAAGGCATTGTTTGGGTATTCATAATAAAAGGCATTGTTGGGTAATTCATAATAAAAGGCATTTGTTTGGGTAATTCATAATAAAAGGCATTGTTTGGGTAATTCATAATAAAAGGCATTGTTTGGGTAATTTAAAAAGCATTGTTGGGTAATTCATAATAAAAGTCATTGTTTGGGTAATTCATAATAAAATGCATTGTTTGGGTAATTCATAATAAAAGGCATTGTTTGGGTAATTCATAATAAAAGCATTGTTTGGGTAATTCATAATAAAAGCATTGTTTGGTATATCATAATAAAAGGCATTGTTGGGTAATTCATAATAAAAGGCATTGTTTGGTAATTAAATAAAAGGCATTGTTTGGGTAATTCATAATAAAAGGCATTGTTTGGGTAATTCATAATAAAAGTCATTGTTTGGGTAATTCATAATAAAAGGCATTGTTTGGGTAATTCATAATAAAAGGCATTGTTTGGGTAATTCATAATAAAAGGCATTGTTTGGGTAATTCATAATAAAAGGCATGTTGGGTAATTCTAATAAAAGGCATTGTTTGGGTAATTCATAATAAAGGCATGTTGGGTATACATAATAAAGGCATTGTTGGGGTAATTCATAAAAAAGGCATGTTTTGGGTAATTCATAATAAGTCATTGTTTGGGTAATTCATAATAAAAGGATTGTTTGGGTAATTCAAATAAGTCATTTTGTGTGGGGTAATTCATAAATAAAGGCATTGTGTGGTAATTCATAATAAAAGCATTGTTGGTAATAATAGAATGGACGTGTGCATTGCAAAGCTGTACCTTTAAATCACACACACTGTTACTGTGCCATTGGTAAAGCTGTACCTTTAAATCACACACTATGTTACTGTGCCATTGGTAAAGCTGTACCTTTAAATCACACACTATGTTACTGTGCCATTGGTAAAGCTTGGTAAAGCTGACCCTTTAAATCACACACACTATGTTACTGTGCCATTGGTAAAGCTGGTACCTTTAAATCACAACACTATGTACTGTGCGCCATTGGTAAAGCTGTACCTTTAAACACACACTATGTTACTGTGCATTGGTAAAGCTGTACCTTTAAAATCACACACACTATGTTACTGTCGGCCATTGGTAAGCTGTACTTTAAATCACACACTATGTTACTGTGCCATTGGTAAAGCTACCTTAAATCACCACACTATGTTATGGCCATTGGTAAAGCTGTACTTTAAATCACACACTATGTTACTGTGCCATTGGTAAAGCTGTACCTTTAAATCAACACACTATGTTACTGTGCCATTGGTAAAGCTGTACCTTTAAATCACACACTATGTTACTGTGCCATTGGTAAAGCTTTTACCTTAAATCAACCACACTATGTTACTGTGCCATTGGTAAAGCTGTACCTTTAAATCACACACACTGTTACTGTGCCATTGGTAAAGCTGTACCTTTAAATCACACACACTGTTACTGTGCCATTGGTAAAGCTGTACCTTTAAATCACACACTATGTTACTGGCCATGGTAAAGCTGTACCTTTAAATCACACACTATGTTACTGTGCCATTGGTAAGCTGTACCTTTAAACAACACTGTTACTGTGCCATTGGTAAAGCTGTACCTTTAAATACACACCACTATGTACTGCCATTGGTAAAGCTGTACCTTTAAATCACACACATGTACTGTGCCATGGTAAGCTGTACCTTAAATCACACACTATGTTACTGCGCCATTGGTAAAGCTGTACCTTTAAATCACACACTATGTTACTGTGCCATTGGTAAAGCTGTACCTTTAAATCACACACTATGTTACTGTGCCATTGGTAAAGCTGTACCTTTAAATCACACACTATGTTACTGTGCCCCTTGGTAAAGCTGTACCTTTAAATCACCACACTATGTTACTGTGCCATTGGTAAAGCTGTACCTTTAAATCACACACTATGTACTGCGCCATTGGTAAAGCTGTACCTTTAAATCACACACTATGTTACTGTGCCATTGGTAAAGCTGTACCTTTAATCACACACTATGTTAACTGTGCCATTGGGAAAGCTGTACCTTAAATCACACCCTATGTTACTGCGCATTGGTTAAGCTGTACCTTTAATCATACACCTATGTTACTGCGCCATTGGTAAAGCTGTACCTTTAAATCACACACTATGTTACTGGCCATTGGTAAAGCTGTACCTTTAAATCACACACTGTTACTGTGCATTGGTAAAGCTGTACCTTAAATCACACACTATGTTACTGCGCCTTGGTAAAGCTGGACTTTAAATAACAACACTATGTTACTGTGCCATGGTAACGTACCTTTAAATCAACACTATGTTACTGCGCCATTGGTAAAGCTGTACCTTTAATCACACCACTATGTTACTGCGCCATTGGTAAAGCTGTACCTTTAAATCACACAACTATGTTACTGTGCCATTGGTAAAGCTGTACCTTTAAATCAAACACTATGTTCTGTGCCATTGGTAAAGCTGTACCTTTAAATCACACACTATGTTACTGTGCCATTGGTAAAGCTGTACCTTTAAATCACACACCTATGTTACTGGCCATTGGTAAAGCTGTACCTTTAAACAACACTATGTTACTGTGCCCATGGTAAAGCTGTACCTTTAAATCACAACCACTAGGTACTGTGCCATTGGTAAAGCTGTACCTTTAAATCACACACTATGTTACTGTGCCATTGGTAAAGCTGTACCTTTAAATCACACACTATGTTACTGTGCCATTGGTAAAGCATGTGTACCTTTAAATCACACACTATGTACTGTGCCTGGTAAAGCTGTACCTTTAAATCACACACTATGTTACTGTGCCATGGTAAAGCTGTACCTTTAAATCACACACACTATGTTACTGTGCATGGTAAAGCTGTACCTTTAAATCACACACACTATGTACTGGCCATGGTAAAGCTGTACCTTTAAATCACACACACATGTTACTGCGCCATTGGTAAAGCTGTACCTTTAATCACACACTATGTTACTGTGCCATTGGTAAAGCTGTACCTTTAAATCACACACTATGTTACTGCGCCATTGGTAAAGCTGTACCTTTAAATCACACACTATGTTACTGCGCCATTGGTAAAGCTGTACCTTTAAATCACACACTGTTACTGTGCCATTGGTAAGCTGTACCTTTAAATCACACACACTTGTTACTGTGCCATTGGTAAAGCTGTACCTTTAAATCACACACTATGTTACTGTGCCATTGGTAAAGCTGTACCTTTAAATCCCACACTATGTTACTGTGCCATTGGTAAAGTGTACCTTTAAATCACACACTATGTTACTGTGCCATTGGTAAAGCTGTACCTTTAAATCACACACACTATGTTACTGCGCCATTGGTAAAGCTGTACCTTTAAATCACACCACCACTATGTTACTGTGCCATTGGGAAAGCTGTACCTTTAAATCACACACTATGTACTGGCCATTGGTAAAGCTGTACCTTTAAATCACACACACTATGTTACTGTGCCATTGGTAAAGCTGTACCTTAAATCACACACTATGTACGTGCCATTGGTAAAGCTGTACCCTTAAATCACACACTATGTTACTGTGCCATTGGTAAAGCTGTACCTTTAAATCACACCCACACTATGTTACTGTGCCATTGGTAAAGCTGTACCTTTAAATCACACCACTATGTTACTGTGCCATTGGTAAAGCTGTACCTTTAAATCAACACCTATGTTACTGCGCCATTGGTAAAGCTGTACCTTTAAATCACACACACTATGTTACTGGCCATTGGTAAAGCTGTACCTTTAAATCACACACATATGTTACTGTGCCATTGGTAAAGCTGTACCTTTAAATCACACAACTATGTTACTGCGCCATTGGTAAAGCTGTACCTTTAAATCAAACACTATGTTACTGCCATTGGTAAAGCTGTACCTTTAAATCACACACTATGTACTGTGCCATTGGTAAGCTGTACCTTTAAATCAACACTATGTTACTGCGCCATGGTAAAGCTGTACCTTTAAATCACACACTATGGTACTGTGCCATTGGTAAAGCTGTACCTTTAAATCACACACTATGTTACTGCGCCATGGTAAAGCTGTATGTACCTTTAATCACACACTATGTTTACTGTGCCATTGGTAAAGCTGTACCTTTAAATCACACCACATATGTTACTGGCGCATTGGTAAAGCTGTACCTTTAAATCACACACACTATGTTACTGTGCCATTGGTAAAGCTGTACCTTTAAATCACACACTATGTTACTGTGCCAATGTAAAGCGTGTACCTTTAAATCACACACTGTTTACTGCCATTGGTAAAGCTGTACTTTAATCACACACTATGACTGCGCATGTTAAAGCTGTACCTTTAAATCACACACTATGTTACGTCCATTGGTAAAGCTGTACCTTTAAATCAACACTATGTTACTGGCCATTGGTAAAGCTGTACCTTAAATCACCACACTATGTTACTGGCCATTGGTAAAGCTGTACCTTTAAATCACACACACTATGTTACTGTGCCATGGTAAGCTGTCCTTTAAATCACACACACTATGTTACTGGCCATTGGTAAGCTGTACCTTTAAATCACACACACTGTTACTGCGCCATTGGTAAAGCTGTACCTTTAAATCACAACTATGTTACTGGCCATTGGTAAAGCTGTACCTTTAAATCACACACTATGTTACTGCCATTGGTAAAGCTGACCTTTAAATCACACACACTTGTTACTGTGCCATTGGTAAAGCTGTACCTTTAAATCACACACACTATGGACTGTGCCATTGGAAAAGCTGTACCTTAAATCACACACTATGTTACTGTGCCATTGGTTTAAGCTGTACCTTTAAATCACACACACTATGTACTGTGCCATTGGTTAAGCTGTACTTTAAATCACACACACTATGTTACTGCGCCATTGGTAAAGCTGTACCTTAAATCACAACACATGTTACTGTGCCATTGGTAAAGCTGTACCTTTAAATCACACACACTATGTTACTGTGCCATTGGTAAAGATGACCTTTAAATCACACACCTATGTTACTGTGCCATTGGTAAAGCTGTACCTTTAAATCACACCACTATGTTACTGCGCCATTGGTAAAGCTGTACCTTTAAATCACACACTATGTTACTGGCCATGTAAAGCTGTACCTTTAAATCACACACTATGTTACTGTGCATTGGTAAAGCTGTACCTTTAAATCACACACTATGTATGCGCCATTGGTAAAGCTGTACCTTTAAATCACACAATATGTTACTGTGCCATTGTGTAAAGCTGTACCTTTAAATCACACACTATGTACTGCGGATTGGTAAAGCTGTACCTTTAAATCACACACACTATGTTACTGGCCATTGGTAAAGCTGTACCTTTAAATCACACACTATGTTACTGTGCCATTGGTAAAGCTGTACCTTTAAATCACCACACTAGTTACTGTGCCATTGGTAAGCTAAACTGTACCTTAAATCACACACCTGTTACTGCGCATTGGTAAAGCTGTACCTTTAAATCACCACACTATGTACTGTGCCATTGGTAAAGCGTACCTTTAAATCACACACATATGTTACTGTGCCATTGGTAAGCTGTACCTTTAATAAACACACTATGTTACTGTGCATTGGTTAAGCTGTACCTTTAAATCACACACTATGTTACTGTGCCATTGGTAAAGCTTGTACCTTTAAATCACACACTATGTTACTGTGCCATTGGTAAAGCTGTACCTTTAAATCACACACACTATGTTACTGCGCCATGGTAAAGCTGTACCTTTAAATCACACACTATGTTACTGTGCCATTGGTAAAGCTGTACCTTTAAATCACACACACTATGTTACTGGTGCCATTGGTAAAGCTGTACTTTAAATCACACACTATGTTACTGTGCCATTGGTAAAGCTGTACCTTTAAATCACACACTATGTTACTTGCCCTGGTAAAGCTGTACCTTTAAATCACACACTATGTTACTGTGCCATTGGTAAAGCTGTACCTTTAAATCACACACTGTTACTGTGCCATTGGTAAAGCTGTACCTTTAAATCACACACTATGTTACTGCGCCATTGGTAAAGCTGTACCTTTAAATCACACACTGTTACTGTGCCATTGGTAAAGCTGTACCTTTAAATCAACACTATGTACTGCGCCATTGGTAAAGCTGTACCTTTAAATCACACACTATGTTACTGTGCCATTGGTAAAGCTGTACCTTTACAATCACACACTATGTTACTGTGCCATTGGTAAAGCTGTACCTTAAATCAAACACACTATGTTACTGTGCATTGGTAAAGCTGTACCTTTAAATCACACACTATGTTACTGGCCATTGGTTAAAGCTGTACCTTTAAATCACACACACTATGTTACTGTGCATTGGTAAAGCTGTACCTTTAAATCACACACGATGTTGCTGCGCTATGGTAAAGCTGTACCTTTAAATCACACACACTATGTTACTGCGCCATTGGTAAAGCTGTACCTTTAAACACACACTGTTACTGCGCATTGGTAAAGCTGTACCTTTAAATCACACACTATGTACTGTGCCATTGGTAAAGCTGTACCTTTAAATCACACACACTATGTTACGTGCCATTGGTAAAGCTGTACCTTTAAATCACAACACTAGTTACTGTGCCATTGGTAAAGCTGTACCTTTAAATCACACACACATGTTACTGTGCCATTGGTAAAGCTGTACCTTTAAATCACACACTATGTTACTGTGCCATTGGTAAAGCTGTACCTTTAAATCACACACTATGTTACTGTGCCATTGGTAAAGCTGTACCTTTAAATCACACACACTATGTTACTGTGCCATTGGTAAAGCTGTACCTTTAAATCACACACACTGTGTTACTGTGCCATTGGTAAAGCTGTACCTTTAAATCACACACTATGTTACTGTGCCATTGGTAAAGCTGTACCTTTAAATCACACGATGTCTGC